>RJWM01007169.1:0-79784 GCA_004363535.1 Dasyprocta punctata | reverse complement strand
TTGGGTTAACAGTGCTGCTTTAATTTCTTTCATAGCTTCGTGGAGTTGTCTCCCCACTTCTGTTGTCAACTCCTCTGAGAGTTTAATTTTTGGACTCCCGACCATGTCAGCATTAGTGTCCCCGGGATCGGTTCTGCTTGTATCGGAGTCTGGAGAGCGCCCTCTGCCTTTCCGTCTTGGCATTTTCCTGGGCTCGCCCGTGAGGCCGTGTTGGTCCACTGCCTCTCCCAAGCCTGTTTCTGCTCCGCGAATGTCTACTGCGGTGCGCGAGAGGATAGGGCCGCTGTCTGGTTAACCGTACAGGGCCGTCCGCCAAACCTCCTCTGTCACCCCCAGGGCATTAGCGCTGTTTCCACCACAGCCTTCCGGGAATCATGCCTAATTAGGTGCAGTTCCGGACTCAAAATGGCTGTGCCTCGTTCTCCCTCGGGGGTGGGGGGGTGGGGGCCGCTGGGTTCACTCACTCGCCCGCTCGCGACCACCTCGCTCCACGGTTGACCGTCGTCTCTGCCGTCGCGCCACACCACAGCAAATCCACTGGCAGCTCCCCCGCGCATCAAGAGCACCAGGATCGTACCTTCTCAGCTCAGGTCACAGCGCTGTTTGGGTTCCGCTCCAGACAGGTCTCTGCCTTTATTTCATTCTTTTACTCTTTCCATGGGCTACAGTTCTCGTTTTAGATTCTTCTTGGGTCCAGAGGACCCATCTCCCTCTTTTTTCCTTCTCTCTGTTATTATATTAGTTTATATTCCAGCATTTTGGTGGTATATTCAGGGAGCCTCCCTGTCACGGTGTCATCTCGGCGGCCATCTTGGAGGCGGCTCTTGTGCTATTTTAAACACAGCATTTTAAAGTATTTCCCTAATCTTTTAATATGTTTAATATTTGCATGCAATAAATTATTTCTTGTTTCAATTTTAATATATGTACTACCAAAGCGAATACAGTAAATTATTTGTCAAATGAACTTTTTGTAGGAAAATTATGAGGGATTACACTTTTTTTGTTTTTTTTGGTGAGACTTGAGAATGTGTTACCTATGGAAATAAAGACCTTCTGAAAGTAGGTTGCATGTAGAAGTCAGTCTAGTATCTGTTATTAAATCTTATTTGTAATTATACCTTTTCTTTTTGGAATATGTAAGGATAGAACAGGTTCATTTCTTGCTGCAAATGAAATTACCCTCTCTATGTGTTTTTGTTGATCCTAAGTGCCATCCTCAGTCTGTGCCCAGTTTTCCCATTTAGTAAGCCAGATCACTTTGGAATAAAACTTTTTCTTTAGGTATTTCTTTAACAATGTGTTTCGGGTGCCAACTGTGAAAAATAGCATGAACCTTGATTATGTAGGCTTGATTCTGTACTTGTAAAATTTATTTCCTTTTTAACAGTAAGAATTACTTTACATGTAGTGTAAGGTGGGTTCTTTGCATGTTTTTAAAAAATAAATATTTCTGAATATGAATTCTATTGTTGGTAGGTGGTTTTTGTTTTTCTAAGATAGTGGAGGTACCTGTTAAGTTTTTCTGAGAAGGTATCACTGTCTGTTCAGCAAATACATGATTGCCAGCATTTCATTTGCCTTTTCATTTTTCTTATCTGTTTCACCTGTCAGAGAAAAAAAAATTTCCCCCTGAAAAAAATGAGTAAATTTGAAACACAAACATTCTGTCTTGCTGGATGTGGTGGTGTATGCCTGTAATCTCAGCACTCAGGAGGCTGAGGCAAGAGGATCACTTGAGGCTAGCCTAAACTACACAGCGAGACTCCATTTCAAAAAAAACCTAAATAAATAAATATCTATCTTAGTTACCTTTTGAAACATTTTATTTTATTATAGCTGGAAAATGTGCTTTGTCCATTATGAAAATAAGCCTGTCCTTACTAAAATGGATGTGAATATTTGATTATTCTAAGCTTGTAAACTGGTTTAGTGAAAATTTGACTTTGAACATAAACCCTGAAGTTTTTTAACAAGGGAAAACAAGTTTATTCCTTTTTATACCTAGGCTTAAATGTGCTCTTAAAAAGCAACAAAAGAAGATATTGCCTAATAGAAAGACATCTGTTTGCATTACACATCCCTTCCCCAAAAGTTCTCTTTACTTTCCTTATAAGGTGTCATATTCAATTCAGAAAAGTGCCAGGAACTCTACCTCAGGTCATACCATTTGACAGGCTTAATTGAGCACAGTGTGTAATGCATAGTATAAAGGAAGTCCAAGTGTTGCTTAGTTTTTCAAGCAATGCTAATCATGCAAATTTAAAATACCTGTTCTTTACATAGTATAAACAGTTTTTGGTGTTTCTTTTACTCTTAAACTGTCAAGCCCTGTGTTAGACTGAAATAAACTGTCTATAATCCCAGGTTTGTTCTTTTACTAAGAAAATACGCAAATGTTTTGTAGTTAGAAGATTTCTGGCATTTGCATTTTGCTCTTTGCGCTAACACTATATCCCTAAATTGATGATGGAATGTTTTTATACAGTGCCTATTTCTGCAACAGTTAATCCCTTTGTAATTTTCCCCTTTCTTGCAAATGGTTGGAAAAGCTTTTATAGTAATAAGCCTAGCTTAGGAACTATGTTAAAACATGGTATTCAGTATGAATCATTTGCCTATTATTAATACTAGAGAAGTAAATCCCCATTTTGTCCCTGTCGAAAAGACAGACAGAGACAGACAGGCAGACAGACAAAATATGAATATTTCAAGTCCATCAAAAAATGTATATACACTTCTGTAAAAGAAAAATTTGTATAAATATTTTAATACTAAGTCGATTGAGACATCATGAAATTAATGCAAGTTGTCTTTGGTCTCTACACTTACAAGAGGTTCTCAGAGTGGTAGCCATTAGCTTCGAGACATTTATTATTATGAGAAAATGCTGCTTGGGCAACCTTGGTCGTTGAGATTGCTCCACATGCATTTTCATTTTCTCCTCTAAGTGCCGGCAGTGTAGAGAGTTTTCTGTGATATACAACATCCTTAGGGTCCCCCATATGAGAGTAACACTCTCTGTTGTAAAAACATACTATTTTTCTTTTCCTGAAGTGTGTTCTCTGAGCACCCAAAGAAATGCTGTGGTTCCACTGAATTCTTGTTGTACTGTTAGATAGTACTTGTGTTCTTTTTTGCATTATTTTTATGTATGTCCTTAGTAGATAAGTTTCGTGAGAAAAGTAATGGTTTTTCAATTCACCCTTTTATCCCTTTTGGTGCTTTGTATTTTGTACATTTATTAAGTATTTTCAGCCGGGGATTTAGCTCAGTGGCATAAGTGCCTGCCTGGCAGGCATGGGGTTGTGAATTTAATCCCTGGTACCAAAAAAAAAAAAAAAAAAAAAAAAAAAAAAGTATTTTCAATTAAATCTAACTAAACCACAATTAGATCAAACTAAGAACAGTAGTTTCACTTTATTACAATGGAGCATATCCGTATGAGTATAGCTGTACTCAAGAATAAGTAACAACATTGATGGACATCTAAAAATCTGACTCAGAGTTAGAGACTGGTTAACTTTTTACACCATTTCCCAGCTTTTAATTTTCTTTTCATATCACAATATGATAACTACTTTAAGACACTCCAGACAGTTCTCCTATAATGTTTTCAGTGATTTCAGTATTCACCCTGCACCAGCTGCAAGTTATCGCAAACATCTGTACTGATTCCTCATGCTGTATTAGCCCAGTTGAAAACAACTCTCACCCCATTAACAACCTCAGTAATTCTCTACTATTTTTCTAACCAAGAGTTGGGTAGAAATAAGACTCTTAAAGGGTAAAGAATCCTTGAACTCGCTTTTCTAAACTGATTCTCTATTCTCATGAACATACTGCTTTAGTTGCCCTTTCAGATTGCTGTATGTAAAAGTTAATTTCTTAAATACTTAAAAGTTAGTGTGTTAAACACTTACAAATTCCTTTAAATTTATTGCCTTACAAATAAATATAAAGACAAAATATTTTGAGCAAACATTATGTTATATGTTTTAATTAGATTGTTTAGTGAACTCAGCACTTCAATATTTAATTCCTCTGTTTCTTGCACATTTGTGAAGATTTTCTCTGCTATTTTTTATATTTTATGCATGAGGAACAACCACAGAGTTATTGAATCCATTACTTATATATTCTACAACTTATTTCCAGTACTATTATCAGTCACCTATTTAGAACTGAAGAAACTTTACAGACTATATTGTTATCTCTGAAGAGTTGTACACAATTTTTACTTATAAATAATAGTTAACATGAAAAGGCATCTCTTAGCCATTTTTATGAACTTGATGCATTAGGGATCAGTATTTTCAATAAGAAGCCGATATATCACACATAACCTTTTGCGTTTAAACTCTTCCTTATTGTATTTAAAGAAGTCTAAAAACCAGCTAGTGTTATTTATGAGTGTAGTTTCTATTTATACTTTCACAAAGAAAGTTAAATGTGTCAACAAATGAAGCCAGAATAGCTTGATTAAAGCAAGGAAATTATTATGGTTTATTAAAAGTACAGTATCTCCTTAATTTTAAGTATGTAGTGTCTTCTCCATAAGATGTATATACATAGACACATGAACTTAAGCATTAGCTAAGGCATATAAGACATGTTCAGTATGTGTCCCAGACTGCCTCGAAGTCACAGGGATCCTCTTGCCTCAGTCTCCCAAGTGCTGAGATTATAGACATGTGTGACCATGCCTGGCTTCAACACATGCTTAGTGCATAGAAATTTTGTGAAAAAAACTATCATTAGCTATAAAAGAAAAATTTAGTTGTTGACATTTGAAATGGAAAATTAAAGAATGATATTTTAAACTGAAAAATAAAAACTTTTTAATAAAAACAAAAGTTATAGAAACTATCATGGAAAGAGACATTGTTATTCATATTCCTTTTAGTTCTTCCATTTCTACCTCAGAAATCATTTAGATTTATTCTAACAGGTTAAATTTAAAAGTTCTACATAGAAAATAAATCTGAGGATTTAAGTATTATTTTACAGTAATGTTATGTTTGACCTCTTAAATTAATTTGAACATTTTAAACCTATATTTATACAAAAATTTTATTGGTGTTCCTTTTTATGAATTAATAGCAGAATGTAGTTACTCCTTTAATTATATAGTTTAATATCTTTAAAACTTCACTAATTTCTAGAGTAACTAAATTTACTCTGAAATGCTTCTGAAATTTTAAGCTGTATTGTACTTTCAGATTAGTGGCTGGTTTATTTTCTTAGATATGATCTTGATTTTAATAATTTCAGAAAGCAGTATTTTTTAAATAAACCATAAAATTGTACTGGTTTATTGGTTAATATACCATGAAGATTTATTTATTTATTTATTTATTTATTTATTTATTTATTTTTTTGCGGCACCAGGGATTGAACTCACAACCTCGCGCCTGCCAGGGCAGGCGCTTAAGGCACTAAGCCTAACTCCCGGCCCTGGATTTTTTGAGGCAGGGTCGCACTATGTAGCTCAGGCCGGCCTTGCGCTCGCGTTGTAGCCCAAGCGGGCCTGGAACTCACAACGCTCCGCCTACCTCAGGCTCCCGAGTGCTGGGATTAAAGGCGTGCGCCACCACGCCCGGCCGAGGATTTATTTTTGTTTAAATGTATATGAAGCTCTTTCTGTACATGTTCTTGTGTTTAGTTATTATTAATACGCCTACTAACATATGTCTGAAGTACTTTTGGTGTACAATCCTAACATTATTATAATGTTTTATAGACTGTTACGTCATCCACTCATATATATTTCTGTCCTATTAATGAACAAATATTCTTTTTTTTTTTTTGGTACTGGGCATCAAACTCACAGCCTCATGCCTGCCAGGTAGGCACTTAGGCCACTGAGCTAAATCACTGGCCCTATTTTTTGAGACAGGGTCTCACTATGCAGTTCAGGTTGGCCTTGAACTCACTTTGTAGCCCGGGCTGGTGTCGAATTCACAAGGATCCTGCTGCCTCAGCCTCCCGAATGCTGGGTTCAAAGGCATGCGCCACCATGCCCGGCTCCAACAAGCATTCTTACTGATTATAAAACAGATTTTACTGTTTGCCATACATACAAAATATTTTATCTACTTACGTGAAGCAATTTTTAAAACTAGTTATTACTGATAAATTCTTCATTCTCAGCATTTACTAACATTAACTTAAATATGTCTTAAGCTATTGGGTTTCTATTAATAGTTTTTCAATATTAGTGTAATATTTTATAACATATTTCCATATTAATATTACATTTTATAATGTAACATTCTATATTACAGTGATTTTTATTTCTCATCAAAGTTTTGTATTCTGAGAGCTGCCATGAGATCATACATGGGTCATTCTCTGATCTACCTGTAGTGGTATGTCATATATTTATACTATTTTTGTTAATGTAGAAAATTATTTAATTAACAATTTTGTTAATCAACAAAGCTTTTCCTAGGAGCTATGAAAACAATAGATTCAAAGGTTTAGAAGACATTTCCCACTATTTCTAA
The DNA here is from genome assembly GCA_004363535.1 of Dasyprocta punctata. NCBI lineage: Eukaryota > Metazoa > Chordata > Mammalia > Rodentia > Dasyproctidae > Dasyprocta > Dasyprocta punctata. The sequence continues at coordinate 73,275 of RJWM01007169.1, read as the reverse complement.
CTTAAAACATAAGAAGAATTACTAATATATAAGATTACCTATTGATTTTACCTGTTTTGATTTTAATGTGTGATTATTAGTATTGTTCACATAATTGCATTTTAGAGTCCTACTGATAATACTGAAATAATTTTCTTTATTGATATGAAGTTACTTCAGTTCACTTTCATTTTTTTTTTAATATTTTATTAATAATAAAAGACAAGACAGAAGGGAATCCCCCATACTTGCTACATTGCCTGCTGTAAAGAGACCCAAGCAGTTCACTTTCATTTACAATCATCTTTAGATCTTACTTCCTTACAATTAATTACTTGTTTGTCATTCATAGAAATTATAGGCTGTACAGATTACTTATGATGACACTTCTTTATTGTCCTGATCTTTTGTGACTCAGAGTAATAAAAAACGTAGTGTACCTTTCTGACAAGAAGTACACAAGAAAGAGAGCAGAAACATTGTGTTAAAATGTATTTCCTGATAGATAATTATGTTTATTAAATTGTTGTTGGATATTGATTTCCTTTTATTTAGGGATATCCCAGAAATCTACTTAGGTAGTGGGCAGAATCTAGTACTCTTAGCAATTTGATTAAATGCCTTTCATAAATGAATTTTACTTTTCAGTTTTACAATCTCAGTGTCATTTGGTGATTTTAAAAATACTTATTTTGATTTGAAGGTTGTTGGTATATTGGAATAAAATCGTGTTTGATACAGCTAGGTCTAAATCTTTGCTGGATTCATTTTGGTATTGGTTTTTCACAGGAGCAGGGTCTCCATGATATCTGAGACCTCTTTGTGCTCTCTGATTCTGAACTTTTGCCGCTTTTGCCTAGTGTGATGTCTGTTATATTTTGGTTGACTTTTTGAATGTAATTTGCCTGTAAGAAAATTCCCTATTTGATATTGAGAGTTTGGATGGAGAGGGAGATGATTATAAATTCTTTTTTTTTTTTCCGGCACTGCGGATTGAACTCACAACCTGGCACCTGCCAGGGCAGGCACTTAAGCCACTGAGCCAAACTCCCAGCCCTGGTTTTTTTGAGGCCGGGTCGCACTATGTAGCTCACACTGGCCTTGCGCTTGCGTTGTAGCCCAAGCCAGCCTCGAATTCACAACGCTCCTCCTACCTCAGCCTCCCGAGTGCTGGGATTAAATGCATGCGCCACCACGCCCGGATAATGATTATAAATTCTTTAAAGGTCAGAAATGCATGAACTGAATCATGTAAGGTGGAAAGGTTTTCCCATTACAGAAAGAAAAAAAAGACATTCCAGACACAGGGACCTTATTGTAAAGTTAAGTGCATGAAAGGATGTGGTGGCAAAGACAGAGGGTAGTAGGAGTTTATTAAAATTCAGGGAGTATTGTACAGGATAAGGTTGGCCAAGTTGGGACCAGATTTTCAGTTTATCGACTGTCCTTATTTCAGTATTTTCTATATTTATATGGTTTTGGAATGTCAGTGTGGTATGGCTTGTGTTTAGATGTCCCCCCAAAGCCTCATGTGGTCATAGATGGGGCTTTTTCAGAAGTGGCTGGATCTAGAATGTGTGACATGGAATTTATTTGTGGTGCAGTGCTAGGATCAAGGGTGCTAAGATTAAAGATGTGAGTGCTATCTGCTGCCCTAACTAGTCTGGATAAGATAAAAGGGGCAAAAAGACGCTGTTAAGGTCCCTTGTTGCTTTTGCTACCTTTTGCCTACCATGGACTGTTGTCCTCCTGTCATGTGCCACCTTGCCTTGGAGCCAGCCAACTGTGGACTAAAACATCTACAAACTGTCAGCTAAATAAGCCTTTCCTTTTTAAACTTTGGCTGTCAGGTATTTTGTCTCAGTAATGAGAAAGGTAACCAAGACAGAATTTGGTACCAGTGAAGTGGGGTTGTTGTTGTGACTATACCTAACCATGTGGTTCAGGAACCTTTGGGACTGGCTTGTAGGAAGAAATTATAAAGATTTGAAGATGCCTCCTGAAAGAATAGAGCTGGAACACCTTAACCTGTACTTGATAGGAGATTCTGGCCAGACCTCCGAAGACCAGAAACCTGATAAAAAGTCTGTCAGTAAAGACTGGGCTCAGGAGCTTTCTTCTGGGAAGAAGGACTGCATTGGCTTTTGGGCTCCAGATGATGTGTGTTCTGGCTTGGCTGAAAGTTTGTCTGCATTGTGCTTGTTCCAGAGACTTTGCCTGAGAGTAAGATTAAGGGTGTTGGACTAATTAATCTTGCAGAAGAAATTTCAAGGCAGTCTAATGTTGAAGCAGTAACATGGCTACTTTTGGGGGGTTTTAGCCAGATTTATGTTGGGACTCAAGAGCGAAGAGCCTAAAAGAATGATTTAAAGGAAACTCTAGAATTGTGGCCTGCAAAGATGGAACAGAGGAGAAACTGGTCACCGAAAAGAATAGCAAGGAAAAGCCAAATATTTCAGAAGAAAACAATAGAAAAGATAGCCTGAAGACATCAGAAAAACCAGCAGGACTCCAGCCTTTGTAGCCTCAAAATTGCGAAGGTGAAAGAATTTGCTTTGAGAAGAGAGCCTCAGAGCACCATAATCCAGAACGTTGGTGGCCTAGAGAATTTGTTCCTCAGGATTGGGTTCAGAGTACTCAGTGATCCAAGCTCTTGACACTTACAACCAAAGAGAGAGGAAAGCTTGACTACTGACTGCTCCAGCTGGTGGCAGACCTTGGCATCATCTGTGTGGTGCTAGTTTTAGGTTCATACGGAGAGCAAGTGTTGTAGGGTGAGGAAGGCTTCCATCCAGATTTCAGAAGTTCTGGGATGCCAGGCAGTATGCTCACAAGAGGGCAGTGTATGAAGCTGTGAGTGTGAAACTGAGGTCGTATTGGAGACCCCAGAAGTTCGGAGAAGCCAGAAATGTACATCATCCAAGGAAAGCTGCAGGGAGTGAGCAAAGGTAGCAAAAGAAGTCATAGGAGGTACAACCACCAGAAGTGCCACAGGGGCAGAGCCCCCTAAGCCCTTTGTAGTTCACAACTTGCCACAGATTACTGGGGATACTGGAAGTGAATTGTGGGATTTCATATTTCCCTCCTGGATTTTGGACTTGCTTTGGTCCCATTCCTTTTATCCCCATTTGTAACTTTTGGAGTGGAAATGTCTTATCTTGTACAATTGAATGTTGGAAATATTTAACTCTCTTTTCATAAGTACAGCGGCTTGCAGCTAAGTTTGCCTTAAATCTCAGAGGAGACTTTGGACTTGAACTTTCCAGCAATGCTGAAAATGTTAGGACTTTGGCAACTCTTGGAGATGGACTAAATACCTTTTACATAAAGGAATATGCATGAGTCTTTAGGGGTCCTGGGGTAGACTGTTATGGCTTGTGTTTAGATGTTACCCCAAAGCCTCATGTGGTCATAGGTGGGGCTTTTTCAGAGGTGTCTGGATCTAGAGTTTGGAATTGATTCATGGTGCAATGCTAGGATTGAGGGCACTAGAATTAAAGGTGGGAGTGCTATCTTCCCTAAGTAGTCTGGATAAGATAAAAAGGGCAGAAAGACGCTGTTAAGGTCCCTTGTTGCTTTTACTACCTTCTTTCCGTTTGCCATGAATTATTGCCTCTCTGCCTTGTGCCAGCCTGCCTTGGAGCTAGCCAACTATAGACTGAAACCTCTAGAAAATGTGAGCTAAATAAACTTTTCCCCTTTTAACTTTGGGTGTTGGGTATTTTGTCTTAGCTATGAGAAAAGTAACTAAGATACATAAGTATGGCAAGAGTTGGAAAATAGGAAGATTTTAGAAAAATTTTATACTTTGGGTAATTATGTTAACATTTTGTAAAGCAGCAGTTTGGCATCTTTGCTTAATAGTTGTAAGCATGTCGAAACAAAGAAAGGGTTAAGATTAGTCAGTTGAATATCTTCAGTTTCCTTTACTGTCTAGCATTGGCTTACTAGACACTCTCCCCAGTGGGTTTTTTGAATAGTATCTATTTTCTTTTCTCATAGGTTTTTGTTCCCCTCTTTAGCTTATCATGCCACTTTATAATTATAATTAGCAAAATATTCCATTCAGGCATTTCAGATTTTCCTAACAGAAAACAAACTGTTCTCTCTTCTCTCACAATCACTCAGCACAACACTTCACCTGTGGTCACCAAAGTGTGTGTAGTTTCCCCATGTGCTAACCAAGCAGATACTGACTACATGTCCTACAGTTTAACTCAGTTTTGACACTGTCTACCTGGAGTATCAGCTCCCACTGACTGAGGCTCAGTATCATAAGACTGTCCCCACTTTAGATGCCAGTCGCATGCCCCAGGTTGTGACCCATGCCTTCTAATCGACTGGTTATAAGGCAGGGGTTCCACAACCCCTTACATGATCAATTTGCCATAGTGGCTCACAGAGAAATACATTTTAACCATTTCCCAAAATATTATGCAGGATACAGATGAACAGCGTGTTCAGAGAGGTGTGTAGGGCAAGATATATAGAAAAGGGTCTTCCATGCCCTGTTTGGGCGTGCCACCCTCCAGCCATCTCCATATGTTTAGCAATTGGAAGTTCACTGAACCCCACAGTTCGGGAATTTTTATGAAGGCTTTATCACATAGCATGATCAATTATTAACTCCATTTTTAGACCCTTTTCCCTCTCCAGAGAATGGGAGGTAGGGCAGAAAGCACTGAATTTAGGATTATGGCTTGGTCTTTCTGTTGACCAGGCCTCTTTTAGGAGCCTACCAAGAGGAGTCTCAACCTAGGAAATTCCAAGAGTTTTGGGAGCGCTGTGTCAAACACTGCCAAGAACTCAGGAAATTATAAGGGTTCTAGGAACTCTGTGCCAGGCACTAAGGGATGATAGATGGATAGATAGATAGATAGATAGATAGATAGATAGATAGATAGATAGATTTATCACCTATATATGTATGTAATTTCACATCATCCTATATATTTTTTTAAATTCTGTGTTTGTAGGTGGTCTTTCAAGATTTTTTAATGGTCTCTCATGAATGTCAGAATGCACAATCAAGGGCTGGGAGTTTGGCTCAGTGCCTTAAGCGCCTGCCCTGGCAGGCGCGAGGTTGTGAGTTCAATCCCCGGTGCCGCAAAAAAAAAAAAAAAAAAAAAAAAAAGAATGCACAATCATTTGATAAATTTAAAGGCCTCACTGACAGTCATATTTCCCACAAAAAGATGATGCTTCTTGTAATAGCAAAAATTCAAAACAGAGCAAAACTTCTCCCTCTACAAACAAGCATCCTCTCAAGTAGGAACATTACCTTTGTGTAGTATTCTGCTAAAAGCTTTCTGTCTGCTTAGTCATTGTGTATGGAGAATCCTCATGTATCACTTGGCATTTCAGTGCTTGACCATTAATCAGTTATTCATACTATCTACTTGTGTAGAACTCCCATTGGAGAGTGAAGTCCAACTTAGATTCATCTCACATCTTGTTTTTTGAAAGTTTCCATACAATGAGCAGTATGTTGAAATGATGGCTTCTGTTTTGTTTTTAGAGACATCTGTTTAACATTCTGATGAGGAGGGTAAATGATTTCTAATTAGTGTGATTTCCACCAGTTGTAGTCCTCATGTTACTGTTTTTGATGAGTTACATATTTCCCAACTGAGTGATTTAAACTTTGTTCTTTTATCCTATCTTATGCATGTGCACTTTTTTTTGCCATCTTTTCAGCTAGGAAAGGTTCTAAAAAGTGAATGTACCTAGACATAGAACAATTTAAGTCTCTGAAAATAAGTATACTTCATATTCTGTTGATTTAAGACCTTCTTTAATAAAATAAAGGATTCATTTACTTATTTTTAAAAGTTATAATGAACTTCTGTTACTTGATCTCTATATTCTAGGACCATGGATACAAAGACATCAATTTCTTATCTCTTGGAAGTCATCTTTATAGACGAGTCTCAAATTCTTTTCATTTCTAGTATATCTTATCATGTTATGGAAACAGATTGGTAATAGTATCTGTTGTGGTGGAATTTGAGATGTGTGGGAAAAAGAGTGCATTTAATTGTGAGCAATACTGTGAAGGTTTAAAAGTGGTTTTTCTAATGATATGAGTGAATGATAATCGTAATGATAGAGTAGCCACAAGTTAGCCAGAGGAATTGTTAGTCATTTTTATTAAGTCATGTCTAAGATGTTGGAAAACAACAATCTGAAATGAAACAGTCACTAATTAGAAGAATCAACTGTGCCTTATTAAATGCTTTGCAAGAAAATTTCTCACCATTATGCTCTGAGTAAATGCTAACCCTTCACATTATGACTGTAACTGAATCTTTTTGATTGAACATAAATTAGTAGTTATTGTGTGAAAGTCAACTGTCTGTAAGATACAAAGTGATATTGAGTGAGATAACTTTTTTACCTAAAGGGCAACACATGTTAAGAAATTTATTGAGTTTGCTTGTTATTGACAGATGGAGTTTTCCTTCTAATGCAGTGATTATACACCTGTTTCCATCATTGGTCCTTCCCGTTCTCAAGAAGTATGCATGTACGCATTTAAACAGAATGTCTTAATAATTTCAGGAGGCATATGGATCCCACTGTACATTTTACAGTGAAGAAATGCAGACCAGTATAAACAGACATAAAAATACCAAGTACAATGTGTTAATAGATTTAGTGATGATTGATGTAAGAGATTATGAGAACATACATGAGGGGCAGTTAGCTTTGCTTGGGTCTAGGTGGTAGAGAATGGAAAGAGAAATGAGTAGGGCTTAGTTCTAGAAAGTAAAGAATGGAGTTGACATTTAATTACATCTTAATAATTGACTAAAAAAAAAGTGCCAAACCAAATGGTAAGGATGCAAAGAAACTGGGTTGCTTATATGTTACTGGTGGCATGTAGGATCATATAGCCATTCTAGAGAAATTAATAACTACTCTAGAAAGCTACACATGCATTAGATATGATACAAGGAGTGTAACCAAAAGGGATCTTTAGAAATGTAACCAAAAGGGATCTTTAAATATTGAGCTACTTCTCCAAACTTTCTCAGACTGAGATGTGATCCCCCACTTTTTCCTTAGCTCACATGAAGGGACTGAAAACTACCACATCTGCCTGAGGGGGTATGCAGATGCTGACCCCAGGAGGTTGGAGTCTGTTTCATTTCCACAAGGTAGAGGACCCAGTGGACAGGGAATGAAGCTATATGGAAATTTCCTTATATATTGTCCCACTGTACACCCCCCACTATAAAAGTCCTTACACACCTGAACAGGGTGAGATGGTGATTTGATGCACTAAGAGGCCCTTCCCTCTCCTTTGGAGTTAGGTTTAAATGAAGCTATTTTTTTTTTTTTTTTTTTTTTTTTTAGCAAAGATTGTCTCCCATGTTCGTGGGGAGCCGCAAGCAGTTTAAAACTGAGCGCCCAGTAACAAAATCACACAAAAAAATAAAAAGCAGATGAATTGGACTTCTTCAAAAGTAAAAACTTTTGTGCTTCAAAGGCTACCATTAAGAAAGAGATAAGACATTTGTAGAATGGGAGAAACTATTTACAACTCATATATCTGATGAGAGACTTATATCAGGCTATATACAGCAGTCTTACAACTCAACCATAAAAAGACAAGTAATCCAATTTTAAAACAGGCAAGAAATTTGAGTAAACATTGATCCAAAGAATATAAACAAAAAGCCAATAGCACATAAAAAGATGCTATCATTAGCCATTAGTAAAAATTAAAACTAAGAAATGTTTATAATGTGTAAGTTATTAAAAATAACAATAAATCAACTATTTTAATATAATTATAATTTTAAATATAATATCCTCCAAAGCAAAATATAATTTTTTTATTTTAAACAGAATAAAACAAAACAATACAAATCAGAACAAAGCACATCAGAACAGAACAATGCAGGCAACACAGGACTTCAAAACAAGACACCAGGAAATCAACTTCTTCAAAGTAGCTGTTCATACCATCACACATAATAAAACCAATTCTTGTAAATTCTTTAGGAGATGTGTTAGGCATTTATAAGCCTATACATGTATATCTATCATTTCTGCATTAGAGGGAAAAACAAAGCAAAACAAAACAAAATGATACCATAATGATTCTTATTTTCTTCGAAATAGTTGTCCATAACTTCAGACACAATAAATTCAAACAAAACAAGATTGTATAAAACTAATCAAAACAAAAGAGTGAAAGCATTATGGGCCTTTGAAATCAGACAATAGGAAACCAACAGTAGCTACCATAATGTCTCTTGTTTTCCTCAAAATAACTGTCCATACCTTCACACATATTGAAATCAAATAATAGAAAACAGACTAAAACCAATCAAAACAAAGAATAAAAGCATTGTAGGACTTCAAAACAAGATGGTATGAAATCAGCAATATCTATCATAATGTCTCGTTTTCTTCAAAGTAGCTGTTCATACCATCACACATAATAAAATCAATTCTTGTAAATTCTTTAGGAGATGTGTTAGGCATTTATAAGCCTATACATGTATATCTATCATTTCTGCATTAGAGGGAAAAACAAAGCAAAACAAAACAAAATATAAGAAAAACAAGAAGCAAAAGAGACAAATAAATAGCAATAACAAAGAGACCCAAACAATAACAATATAGGTTTTCACAAAAAGGTGGTAGGAACATAACAAAAGTTGTTATTTTGCTTAGTTATCTTCAAAAGAGTTACTCAAATTACCAGATATAGACTTGTAAAATTGATTTTATCCTATGAACGTTAACTGTTTTGTTCCAAGAACTAATAGATTGAGTAATACAATCATCCCAGCTATCCTAAGTGTATATATACAAATTTATATCTTTTTTCTTTTCCCTTCCTTCTTTCTCCCTTTCCCTGAGTTATTTTTTCCCCTGTGAGTAGTTTCTTACCCTTTCACAACATTTATTGAAGATTTTGTATCTTATTTACTCTTTCAGTTTCTTACACTAGGGAAACAATATGGTATTTACACATGTGAATTTGATTAATTTCACTTATGAGTATAGTCTTAAGTCGCATCCATTTACTTATAAAAGGCTCAATGTGATCGTTCTTTATAGCTGAGTAATACTCGATTGTATAAAAGTACTACAGCTTTTTTATCCATTGCTTGGTTGATGGGCATTTGGATTGTTTCCAAGATCTAGCTATTACAAATTGTGCTGGTATAAACATGGGTGCACATATATCACTGTGTTATGATGTTTTCAATTCTTCTCGGAATATGCCTAGAAGCAGAATAGCTGGGTCAAATGGAACTTCCAATCCTAGCTTTTTGGCTTTTTTTTTTGTTTGTTTTTTTGTTTTGTTTTGTTTTGGTACTGGGGCTCTAATTCATGACCAGTCCCAGCTTTTTGAGGAACCTCCAGACTGATTTCCACAGTGGTTGCACTAGTTTACACTCCCACCAGCAGTGCAGAAGAGTTCCTTTTTCTCCACAGTCTCTCCAACATTTGTTATTGGTGGTTTTCTTGACTTTGGCCATTCTTTCTGGAGTGAGAGGGAATGTCAGTGTTTTTTTAATTTGCATTTCTCTAATGACCAATGATGCTGAACATTTTTTTTTTTTTTTTTGCGGCACCGGGGATTGAACTCACAGCCTCGCACCTGCCTGGGCAGGCGCTTAAGCCACTGAGCCAAACTCCCGGCCCTGGTTTTTTGAGGCAGGGTCGCACTATGTAGCTCAGGCCGGCCTTGCACTCGCGTTGTAGCCCAAGCCGGCCTTGAACTCACAACGCTCCACCTACCTCAGCCTCCCGAGTGCTGGGATTAAAGGCGTGCGCCACCACGCCCGGCTGATGCTGAACATTTTTTCATGTATTTATTTGCCATTTGTATTTCTTCAGCTGAGAAGTGTGTATTCATCTCAGATGCCCGTTTTTGGATTGGGTCTTTGAATTTTTGGGGCCTGATTTTTAAAAAATTCTTTGTATGTTCTAGATAGAAGTCCTTTGTCTGAGGGACAGTTGACTAAGATTTTTTCCCAATTCGTAGGTTTTCTTTTCACTCTAAGGGAGATTTCTTTTGACATACAAAAACTTTTTAATAAGAGGAGATCCCAGTTTTTGATTCTGGAAAGCATTTCCCATGCAGTTTGGTTTTTGTTCATAAATTCTCTGCCTACCCCTATGTCTTCAAGATTTCTGCCTACTTTGTCTTCTAGCAGATTTAGTGTTTCTATTTTAATATTTAGATCTTTGATCCATTTTGACTTTAGTTTAGTGTCTGGTGATAGGCATGGGTCTAGTTTTAGTTTCTGGCATATGGAAAGCCAGTTTTTCTAGCGCCACTCATTAAAGAAGCTATCTTTCTTCCAGTGAGCATGTTTGGCCCCTTTGTCAAATATAAGGTGACTGAGTGTGTTTGTAGTTGTGGTTGTATTTTTTAATCTATTCCATTGATCTTCAGGTCTGTTTTTATTCTAGTACCATGCTGATTTATCACAGTAGCTTTGTACTATAACTTCAAGTCAGGGATTGTGATGCCTCCTGCCTTGCCTTTGTTGCCCAGAATTGCCTTTGCTATTCTAGGTCTCTTCTGGTTCCAGATGAATTTCAGGAATGATTTTTCTAGCTCTGTGAGGTATGCAAGTGGTATTTTGATTGGGATTACATTAAATCTGTATAACAATTTTGGGAGAATGGCCATTTTCACAATGTTGGTTCTTCCTATCCATGAACAGGAATGTCTTTCCATTTTCTGAGATCCTCTTTGGTTTCTTTATTCAGAGTACTGTAATTTTCACTGAATAGATCTTTTATTTCCTTTGTTAGATTGATTCCTAAGTATTTCATTTGTTTTTTTTTTTTTTTTTGGATGCTATTGTGAAGGGTGTGGTTTCCCTTATTTCTCTCTCAGTGACTTTGTTGTTTATGTACAGGAATGCTATTGATTTTTGAGTGTTGATTTTGTATCCACCTACATTACTGAATTTGGTTATTACCTCTAGAAGTTTTTCAATGGCATTTTGGGGGTCTTCTATGTAGAGTATCATTTCATCTGCAAATAGTGATAATTTAACTTCTTCCTTTCCTATCCTTATTCCTTTTATTTCTCTCTCTTGTTTAATTGCTCTGACTAATGTTTCCAGCACTATATTGAATAGGAGTGGTGATAGTGGACAGCCTTGTCTTCTTCCTGATTTTAGAGTGAAAGCTTTCAATTTTTGACCATTTAATGTGATGCTGGCTGTTGGTTTGTCATAGATGGCTTTTATCAGATTGAGGGAAAGACCATGTATTCCAATTTTTCGTAGGGTTCTTATCATGAATGAGTGTTGAACTTTATCAAAAGCTTTTCTGCATCTATTGAAATGATCATGTGATTCTTGGGCTCTATTGATATGGTCTATTGCGTTTATTGATTTGCATATGTTGAACTATCCCTGCATTCCTGGGATGAACTCCCCGTGGTCGTGGCGTATGATCTTCTTGATGACTTTGCTGCATTCTGTTTGCCAGTATTTTATTGAGGATTTTTGAATCTATGTTCATTAGGGAGATTGGCCTGTGGTTCTATTTTTCAGTTGGGTCTTTCTCTGGTTTTGGCATTAGGGTAATACTTGCTTCCAGGAATGAGTTAGGGACAATTGCTTCCCTTTCAATTTCATTGAAGAGTTTGAGGAGTGCTGGCATGAAGTCTTCCCTAAATTTCTTGTAGAATTCAGCTCTGAATCCATCAGGACCTGGGCTTTTCTTTGTTGGTAAGGTTCTAATTATATTTTCAATTTCATTAGCTGAAATTGGGTAGTATATTCAGGAGTTTTACATCTTCTTGATCCAGCTTTGGTAAGTCATATGTTTCTAGAAATCTGTCCATTTCTTCTGTGCTTTGGAACCGATGAGAGTAAAGGTTTTCGAAGTAGGTATTGATGATCTTCTGTATTTCCACAGGGTCAGTGGTAATTTCGCCGTTTTCATTTCTTATTGCATGAATTTGAGTTTTTTCTTTCCTTTTTAAAATAAGGTTGGCTAGCGGCTTATCAATTGTAATTATTCTTTCAAAGAACCAACTCTTTAATTCATTAATTCTTTGCATTGCTTTCTTAGTCTCTATTGCATTAATTTCTGCTCTGATCTTTATAATTGCCTCCCTTCTTTTGGCTTTGGGCTTGACTTGCTCCTCTTATTCCATCTTTCTTATGTTGTTTATTCAAAGTTTCCATCTTTTTGCAGTGCTCCTCTATTTTTTAAACTATGTCTTCTTTAAAGGTGTTCAGCCTTTCTTTTATTACATTTATCATTTCTTGTCTTACCTGGGAGATTATTTCTGATCTGAGTTCCTTTACAGCTTCATGGAGTTGTGTTTTTACTTTAGGTGCTATCATTTCAGAAGTTTCAGTTGTATGGCTTACACTTTCTTCTATGTCCATGTCCCCTAGGCTTGGTTGGGATGGGCTGGTGGTTTGAGATTGCATTTTGCTCTTTCATTTTATCATTTTCCTGTATTCCCCAGGTCCCTAGTGGCACTCAAATGCCCCTCAAATGGGGGGAGTATGCTGAGCCGACCTTCAGCACACCTCACATGGCACTCTGAAGCTCCCCAGCTGCTTGAGTTTGCTGGGCTATCAGGTTCTGGGTGACGTACCAAGGCTGAACAGCTAGATGGAGTGCATTGTGTAGGCCTTCAGCTCATACCACACAGCACACCAAGGCTCCCCAGCTGCTTGGGGTCGCTGGACAGGGCCCTACCAGGTTCTAATCAAGGTGCTGAGGTTGCATGGCTAGCTGGAGTTCACTGTGCAGGCCTTCAGCTTGTGCCACTCAGCACAGGAGGTTCGCTTGCCACTCAAGGTCGCTGAGCAGGGCCCAGTTAGGACCTGAGTCACTTCCCAAAGGTCCTGGATGTTTGGGGACGATAGGTGAGGCCCTACCAGGTTCTGAGTGAGGTGGCGAAACTGCACTGCTGAAGGTGCACAGTTGGGTAGATTTCACTGTGCAGGCCTTCAGTGTGAGTGACTCAGCACGTGAACATTGACTGGGTACTCAGAGTTGCTGGGCGGGGCCCCAGCCAGGACACAAGCCATTTCCCCAATACAGTTTGTTTTAAATGAGAAAAGTGGCATCATTTTAGTTTTAGTTGTGAAGGTTTTTTGGAAGTAGCCATAGTACTTTTTTTCCTATTTATTTCTTTATTTATTTTTAATTGACACATAGTGATTGGACATATTTGTAGGGTATGTACAGTGTGACATTTCAGTGTGTATGCAATGTGTAATGATCAGATCAGGGTAATCTGATCACTACTGACCTCACCATGTCCATAACCTCCAACATTTTTCATTTCTTTGTGTTGGAAATATACAAAATTCTCTCTGCTAGCTATTTTGAAATGCTCAGTTGTCAACATATTTATCCTGCTGTGCTGTACAACAGCTGCACCACTGAAAGTCTTAGCTACACTCTGTCCTCCCTACCCCTACACCCTAATCAGGGTCTAGTAGCCACCCTTTAACTCTGTTCCTTTAAGATCAGCTTTTTGGCTTCGTGTATAAGTGAGAGCGTGCAGTATTTTTCTTTTGATTAATATCATTTAATAGAAGATAGGATGGCTTTTATATGTGTTCAGCATTTACTGTGTTGCAATATGTTATTTTAGTTGAGGTATGTGAAGAAAATCTCCCTTTATACCGGTCACTAACTGAAAAAGGAAAGAGTATTTTGATGGCCTTTTCAGATAAGTGTGAGTTTTTTTTTAAATATTACTTCGCCTCAGAAAGTTGTGTTGATGATGGTAGATATAAGGTTTTTTAAATTCTAACTTTTACTCAAAATCCCAACTTTTTCATTTGTAATCTATATTGTGTTTTCTTTGAAATGACAGGCTTACTTTGTTTACTTTTAAGAAAGTGCTTGATGAATATCCATGCCTAAATAACAATAGTTTGTCAGTCATTATTTCAAGTAAAAGTGGTATTTATTTAAAGAAAAAAAAAAGCAGATGATCAGCTTGCAGCAGTACACTCAGATCTTTTTTACTTTTTAAGGCCATTATGTTTTACTAGTCAGAACTCTTCTTTGTATACTTACCATTTCATCACAGAATACATTAATAATTTTTAGTACTTCAACAAGAATATTCTTTATGTATGTGTACAGTAATGGGGATTGAAGCCAGGAACTTTGCACTGAGCTACATCCCCAGTCCTTTTTATTTTTATTTTAAGACAAAATTTTGCTAAGTTTTTCAGTTTGGGCTCAAATTTGTAATGCTCCTGACTCAGCCTCTTAGAGTGCTAGGATTCCATGCATGTTGCCACCATGCCTGGCTAACAAGGATATTCTTTACTGAAATTGCCTTAGTTTTTTTTTTAATTTATTGACTGATTTCTTGATTGGTTTGTTTTTACTGTGAATATATATTAGTGAAAAATACAATGACTACTAGTATATTTTGTGACACTACCTAGATTCATGCCAAGGTCCAGCAGTTTTGCCTTACTTTTTCCCTATTGACAGAATACAAAAAGGCAAATAACTATGTAGTATTGTTGTGGAAATAATTTGACCTTGCAGACTCACTGAAAGTGTCTTTGGGACCTTTGCCTCCTTGAGGCAAAAAAACAAAACAAAACAAAGCAAAAACAACTATTTTAATAATAGCCGTCCTCTAGCTAATTTATTTATATCATAAATCATTTTTGGTACATACTGCCTTAGTTACTCTTCTTATTGCTGAGACAACATGTTCAATACCCAAAGTTAAAGGAGGAAAGGTTTATCTTAGCTCACTGTAGAGGTTTCAATCCATAGTTGGCTGACTGAAAGGCAGGGAGGCAGGGCAGGGCAGGCAGGAGGCGGCAGCAGCAGCAGCAGGCCTGCCTTCTATCTGTTCTTTTATATTCCAGCCAGTCTATAAACCTATTGATTGGTGCCACCAGCATCCAGGGTGGGTCACTCAATCCCAGCATTACATCCTTGATTCCAGCATAACGTTAACACCCTGGATCCAGTTATTTCAGAAAAGCCCCATCTAGGAGTACATGAGGCTTTGGAGGGACATCTAGATACAAGCTATAACACATACTGTGACAGACTGTAATAGACTCTAGAGATTTGACAAAAGCAAAGCAGTTAAAATTTTCTGCTTTGTGGAGATTATTTGTAAAGAATAAAGATAGACCGTAAATATTAGGGAGAAAAGTTAAGCAAAGAAAAGAAAAGAGGCAGGTGGGTTTGTTGAGGTTGTGTGTGCAGTTTAACTAGGTTGACCAAGAAAGGAGTCACTGAGAAATTCATGTGAACAGTTGGAGAGAGTCAAGGCATGTACTATGCATATATTTATGGAAAGACTTTTCCAGGTTAAACAGCAAGTGCAGAACATGCTCAGCATAGGTGAAGAACAAAAAAGGAGGCTCCTGCAGCTGGAGAGAGTAAGAGAGCCACAGTGTGGTGCCAGAGCAGCCGATTAGTGGGTCATATCATGTATGGCCATAGAGGCCAGTGTAGTGATTTTAATTTTGCTCAGAGATTGGGAGTCATTGGAGCGGTGGATTTATGTTTGAACAGAATCATTCTAGTTACTATAATGAGAAAGGACTTCAGGAGCAAAGAGAAGTGTGCAGACCATTTAGCAAACCATTATGTGTAATTACATAGACAATAGATAATGACTCTTTCAGATGGTGGTTTGTGAATGTGTTTGTAAAGTGGAACTACTGGGGTACACTATGGATTGGGTACATACTGCCAGGAAAGAATACTACAAGGCTCTGGTGTGAGCCCCTGTGAACAGGGTATGGCCGCTGAGGAAGCACACTGTGGGAGAAGCACATTGAGGGCTACAGCTGGAGCTTAGTTCTAGAGACCTGAACTTTGAGACATCAAGTGGATATTTAGAACAGGCAGTTAGATATAGTCTAGAAATATAAATTTGTTTAATACGTAAAACTTTAATATGAAATGAGCTCGCCAAGGAGTGATTAGAGGTATTTAAGAGGAGCTAATGTGGATGCATGCTCAGGAAAAAGAAAAGAACACATACAGTATTGAGAGTAACAGAAATGGAAGAGTCTAAAATCACTCTAGTTTCTGCTTAGATAACAAAATAGAAAGTGATGAATTTACCCAAAAATACAAAACTCATGAGGGCATAAATTTGAGTTTAAAGACCTATAAGGGTTTTGAAGGTGTGGTTGAGCACATGCGTAGCATGCAGTAGGCCCTGAGTTCAGTTTCCAGCACTCACCCATAAATAAAAGGCCTGCAATATTCCAGTGGAGTTGTTTAGTAAAAAAATTGTACATACGAGTCTTGAGATGAGGTTTGAGTCAAACATATATTTTGAATCCCAGGACAAGATGAAAATGCTAAAAGAGATGTGCACTAAAAAAAATTCACCCATAAAAAATACCAATATTTCTTGTGGGATGTGGAAGAGGACAGGCTTGTATGGAAATGAAAGCAAAATAAGTTTGGGGAAGGAAAGTTCAAAGTATCAAATGCCGTACAGAGAAGGTAGGAAAGGGACTTGAATAAAGCAAGTGGATTTAACACTTAGATTGTAATCTTTGTGGAGACAGAATGGTAATAACAGGGCCCATTTTCATTAGTCTGGGAGTCAAAGACTAGATAAGAGGTGGGAGATCCATTAGTTAATAATGGTGTCTGCTTATTATAATTTACTTACCTAAAAATAATACCACAGTCTAATAAAAATTTATTTTTGGCAGTTGTCATATCAGATATTAACCAGCAATACCAAATATATGAGAATTGAAATTCCAGTACTGTGCTAGTCACAGTTCTTGGTTATAAACAATGGAAACTACTGTAATTTTAGTTAAAGCAGAAACTTAACAGCTATTGTTAAGTAGAAAGGGAATTTATTAGGAAGCTCTTTGTTCACAGACTTCTTGGAAACCTAGGGAATTAGGTTTTAAGCACTGAGGGAAACCAAAGCGGGCTTCTCAGCAAAGAACAGCTGTTGTCTGACTGAGAAAGCTGGGTCAGACCAGCATATCACTGGACACCCTCACTGCTGCCCACAGC
The DNA here is from genome assembly GCA_004363535.1 of Dasyprocta punctata. Classification (NCBI taxonomy): domain Eukaryota; kingdom Metazoa; phylum Chordata; class Mammalia; order Rodentia; family Dasyproctidae; genus Dasyprocta; species Dasyprocta punctata. The sequence goes on along the minus strand of RJWM01007169.1, from coordinate 56,289 downwards.
TCTCCCTGGCACTGCTGGGAATAACTGGATCTCTGAGTCTTTATGCTTTAATACTCAAGGCTTTTAGTCTTAAGAAGTATCTGAGTGGCCAAGCTGAAGTCACATATCCATGCCCTAGTTGCTAGAAGGGTAAGAGAAGCGGTCTGGTGACACATGCCTGTAATCCCAGCATTCTGGAAGACTGAGGCAGATGGATTCCAAGTTTGAGCCCATCCTGGGCAATTTAGTAACTTAGCAAGACCCTGTCTCAAAAAACGGTTTTAAAAAGGGGAGGATTAGGGAAGTAGCTTAGTGTGAAGGTCTAAGGTTTAATCCTCAGTACAAAGAAAAGAAGCAAGGAAGGAGGGAAATTATTTTTCTCCTTCAGGTTTCTGTATTTGGTGATATTTTGCCCATAAAACCTCACTCAATAACTATACCTATGCAAGGAGACAACATGATATTTGAGTTCTAAAAAGCCAAAACCAAGAACTAGTATTATAGAAATTAAGTACCTAATCTTAAAGATTTGAAATTCACATGAACAAAATGAAAAATATTTAATAAAATCAGAAATATAATCTAAGGCTTGCCTTACCAATATCAACTATCAGAAATATCAAATTTAAAACTTGGCTTAGTTTTCTCTTAATTCATGCCTTATATTAGAGCCTCTTATATATGTTCCTCCCTCCCCAAATCATCTCTGGGCTTCTTTAACCCATGTTAGTATTCATGATGGCAGCTTGGTTAAACTATAAGAATGAAATGGAGGCAACACTATAGAACCTTTCTAAGGGTGAACTTGGTGTCGGCTAGACCTGCTGATTGTTAGAATTCACTGTGCCCCTTCATAGAGGAAAGGAGAAACACCAGCAGCAGGAGAGCAGCCTGGTCTGAGGTTGGGGAAGAAGTGTGACAGGCACCAAACGAATAGGTGGGCCAGGCAGGGATTAGGAGAGATGGGACCCAGGCCAAGGAGGGGAGAGCAGAGCCACCTGTGGTACAGGAGTAGCTGCCCAAATACTTCAAATTGCTAGGCCTGTGAAAAGTAGTTTTTGTGGGGTTTTTTTTTGTATTAAGATTTAATTTGATTTTTAATTATGCTTCTCTGCCAAAAGACCACTATGAATACTTTATAGAGGAAAAGACCCTTTATGAGTGTAATTTAAATAAAAGTGAACTTTTAATACATGCTCTTTTTAAAGGCTGATTTTTGGCCTGGTAAGACATCCAAAATAAATACCAATCCAATACCTTAAATGCTTGATAAGTAGGTCATTAATGAAGCCTCTTAAACATACCCCAAAGGAATTATTAATTCAGCCATAGATGAAAAATGTCCAAAAATTTTTGTCTCCTCTTATTCTTCGCCTGTCTTCCACGCCCACTATCATAGAGTTACTGTTTTAGTCTCTTCTGCCATATAAAGCCTGTACCTCAGGCTGGCCCTCTTTGGCCATTTCTTTTCCTTCCTTCCAACTTCCAGAACATTTTTCTCTGCTGATAATTGATACTTGTTTTTTAATTAGAAGACAGGTGGGTTGGCACACACCTATATTCCCAGCACTCAGTAGGCTGAGGCAAGAGAATCTCCACAAGTTTAAGGCCCACCTGGACTACAAAGTGAGTTCAAGGCCAGTTTGAATTACATAGCAAGACCGTGTCTCCAAAAAAAAAGAATCAATTTAGTTTCTTTCTTCCATCAGTTATCTTGCCCCTACCTTACATGTAGTCTGTCAGCATTTCAAAACAAAACAATCTCCTTAAAATGAAAAGGGGTAAAATGGAGACTTTGTACACTTGTGCTTCAGTTATTTTTCCCTTGTCATCTTTCAAATGAAAGGAAATGAAACATGAAGGGTCCTTTTTGCCTGGTTGAGTTCATGGAGAATGTAACAGCTGGCAGTGGTGTCTGTGGAAAGGAATAGAGAGAAGTCCGGATGCAAAGAGGCCGGGTCAGTAGCCGTCAGAGTACAAAGAGCTCTCCTTTCTAGGCTGAGGAGTTTAGATCCAACAGGTGCCTGCTGCTCTTAGCAGCAGGACAGTGGCTGTCAACTATGAGGTAGAGGGAAATGAACTTAGATTTGTTGGTCTTCCCTGTTGCATTTCTCAAGGAAGTATTGATCCTTTACAAAAAGAAAAAATAAATTATCAGACACCTGTGTACCAGTCACTATTCAAGTACTTTAAAATACTAGCTTGTGTAATCTTTATAAACAATGTGTACAATTTTTTACTATTGCTGTTTTACTGGTAAGAAAGTGAGGACACTGAAAGGGTAAGGAATTTGCTCTACATCATGTAGCTGGAGATTGGATGGTAGAGACAGAATTTAAACCTGGCACTGCATGGTTTAAGATAGAAGTTAAAAACATGAGTCCATGTTTTTAATTTCTATCTATGCCACACTGGGCAGTGCTTGTGAAAGCAGAGTCCTGGAAATGTCTGCACCAGAATCAACAGGGTAATTTGTTAAAAAAGACATTTTGGGGAACCTAGTGATTTACATTATAAAGGCCTGCAGTTGCTGTTCTTAAGAACCTCTGTTTTGAAGGGCCTACTGCTGCTACCACGTACATTTCTTTGTACAGTTATAGTTCATTTGACTGTAAGACTAGAGGTTTCAGGATACCGAATGAGCACAGAACTTGCAATTAATACTACCAGACCATAGCTTGCCTTTTAAGCCATTGCTACCTGAAATGTATCTGATGCCTTTTCTAGAACAGTGCTTGACCAAACAAGGAAAACAGAATTTTCATTTATTTCCTACACATGCATTATATGTCAAAAATGCACTTAAAACTGATTAGACTCTCCAAACTTGCTGTTGCATTTGTGATGAAAACTGTGTTAGGCTCTGGAAAGTACATGCTATTTAATGTGAAAAGCACTCGTTTAGAGTACACAGCAGGTCCGTGTTGTACTATTTATTGCTCTATACTTAGTGGCAATAAAAGCTCAGCTTTCTTTTCATGAGCAGGAGTTCAGTCTGGCTGCCTTGCTAACCCAAGATTCTGAAAGGAAATTTGTATACTAAGGTAGTGGACAAATCAGATTGTTGCAGATTTTGGTTAAAATTTAAGGGCATTAAAGGAAATATAAAGTATAATACTTTTTTTTTCTTAGTAATTAGTCTTATCACAATCAGTCTTTCCTAAAATGTACTCTAGGGATATTTTACAATCCTCCTTATTTCTTTGTGTAAAATCATGATCAAAATTGCCTTGAAAAGAAAAGGATCAAGATCTGTAGGGAAGACCAGGGGATTATCCGAACTCTGAAGATCATGGGAGGAGAAATGACTTTAGAAATATAAATTAAGTAGGACTCCTTTTTTTTCGCCTTCCAGAAAGTTGTAGAATGACTGATGCTCCCTTCCCACCCTGCCTACTATCTACGTACTCACATGGCATTTGACACGAGTTTGAGTCTCTGTGTAGATCTTCAAAGTTAACTTTTTTGTTTCAACCCAATATTTTCCCCTTTTTCTCCAACAAAAGTAAAATAATTCTTATATATTTATATTTTTTTCTTGAAATATTTCCTCGTATCTACTTCCTCAGGAAACTTGACTAAATTGGCTTTAGCCACAGACCCTGCTCTCTACCCCTCTGTGGTTTGTTTTGGTAGCTTGTCTATTGAATGCAATTTAACCTTCATGAAATTCAGTTCCTACTGGTAGTCCTGGGTAAAGTGAAATTTCTGAAATGAAACATCTTGTAAATATTATGTGTGACAAACTTAAATCATCAAACTCTTTATACATTTAGTGTTTGATCTTTTTCCTTAGTATGACATTATAAAAGTTGCCACACCATTGGCACTCAACAAATGATGATTGATAACCAGTTTCAAGGGTCCTAAATTTCCCTAAATCACACGCTGCCCAGGTTTTGAAAAAGCTATTAGAGCTGATAATGTTTTGAACTTTGATAAGCTCGCATTTTTGAATAAAATAGTATAAAGCACTAGGTCAAAGCTTTCCTGGCCCTATACCTGTTCCAAGCAAGTAACCAACATTTTGTCTAGAAGTTTTCTTAAGGAAAAATAATCCTGACTTGATTTAGAAATATTTTCTATGCAACTCTCATCAAGAGAGAATTATTTGGAAGCTACTGTCTTTTTCTTGTACAAGTATTTGCAAGAAACTGTTTCAACAAGAAAGTAAAAATTAAGACTGGTTGTTAAAAAAAAGGAGTTAGCTTGAAGCATTCCAACTTACTGATAAAATTATACCCACCAAACAATTTTGTATGGTTCAACTTAATACTTCATTGTATGTAAATCAAAGAAGTGACCAGGTCAACTGGTCAGGTTTGAGGAAGCTTCCTGCAGAGAAAAATATTTTAATATGAGAAAAATATTTTAAAGCAAAACTTAAGTATGCATTCATTAGAATTTCAAGTTAGTTTTTCCTCTGGTGACCTTGGCAGCAGTTTGTATTGTCAGAATTTTCCTCTTGTCAGTATAAATGTTGACTCATTCTAGGGCATCTGTTGTACATTTATAGTTTTGGTTTATTCTTCCTCCCTCTAATGCTGCAGATGCAAGCTTTATATCTCCTTTTGATTTGTAGTTTTATTAAATATATTAGTGGCACAAATATTGCATTCATACTTATTTTTTATATTAACTATTTCTAGTTTGAGGGTGAGTAGTGTACTTAGTTTTTACTATGACAGGAAGTTCTACATCATGGGCACTTTAATAGACTTAAAATTATTACATTTCCACTTAATTTTACTACCTCTTTTTTTTTTTTTTACAATTTTTATTTTCTGGATATGTCACTGTCTGTTTCTGTATGTTTTAATTCGTTCTCAGTTTGTGTTGCTTTGGCAAAGGGACACATTTTGTTTCTAATCAGCAATTAGTATAACTGTAAGAAAACATTAGTTCCAAATGTTGTGAATTTAGGTAAGCAACTTTAAAGGCCAACTTGTAATTGCTGCTTTGGCCCTGTGGTTTTTGAGGTTTGATATATACTGTACTCTTCAATTTATGTGGCAGTTTCAAAGCTGCTTAGTAAATAATTAAGGTAGAATAACAGTAGAAAATGAACGCTCTCTCAGGAGCATAAGTGAGGGAACACTTAATACAAAACTATTTCTTAAATAAGGATAGATATTTAAAAAATTTTTTATCTGATTTTAACTGTTTCTGTACTTGAAAACCAACCCCATCTCAGGAATTCGGTGGATATGGGTCAAAAATAAAATGTCAAGAGGCCATCGTTGTTATTGGCCTGATGTGCAAAACTTTTTAACTTACAGCCTATGCTAATCTGAGTGAGAGCTGCTCAGTGTCACAGTTGCAGCCTGTTGCAGGCTGACTTTCCTTTGATCTTAGTGTGCCTCATTAGATGATCAGTGTATTCCTTTTTATCAGAAAAAAGCCTTCAACCATGAGTCAATTTCCTAATTAAGAAATGCTGTTTTATCTAATACAATAAGAACTAGTAGATGGTCTGTTAATTTTTGACGGGTTAATTTAAATAAAACTAGTTAAAGCAAGGAATTTTTTTAAAGATATTTTTTTCATTCTACTTAATTATATAATGTGTATTTATTTGCCAATTTTTGGTGGAGGATGAATGCCTTTTTTTTCAGTCCAAATCCACTGTTTAGAAATAAAAGGAAGCAAGATGGAATATATGTGAACTGATTCCCCATATGAATGTATTTAGTCTATATCACAAGCCTGTTAAAAAGGGGAGAAAAATCAGAATTCCATTCTTCTTGCATGAACTATATTTATAATTTACGAACTATAATTTCCAGTTACTTTAAATCAAATAGTGACCAAAAGATACTTATTAAGCAATCTGAGTACAGACGTAGGATTTCCCTCCCCCATTTTCTAGTGGTTGTTTTGCAATTAGAAAAATATTTTTTGACCTATTCACTTTTATCAAGTCTTGCTGTCTTTTCACACAATTTTTTATCAGTTTACATAATATTCTATTAAATTACACAGTTTCACTAACATATACTTAGCAAAATTAATTTTGGAAAAAAGCACAGCTCAAGTAGTCAGGAAAGTTTAATACATATGCTATACTAATCTGTGAGTTTAATAGGAATGGAAGTCATTTAATTCAATAAATCAGTTTCTGCTCTGTGTGGATATATAGAATCTCAATAGGACCTTACTTTTTGTTATTGTTGTTGTTTGTTTTTGGGGGGAGGTCAGGGGCTCCCTGTGTAGTTCAGCATAACCTTGAACTCGCTGTATAGCTCAGACTGACCTCAAATTCACAGCAATCCTCCTGCCTCAGCCTCCCAAGTGGTAGGATTACAAACATGCATCACCACACCTGGCTTAGGACCTTAATTTTGTTCTAAATTACCATAATAACTTCAGCTAAGCAAAAGGTGGTTCTATTCTTCTTCAAAGCTTTTGTTTTCTTAAATAACTTTGGATACTGTGTTATTCACTAATAATACTTTGTGTACTTCTAATGAAGGACTTGAAAAAGGGAATTAGAAAACTATATGAACATAGCTTTTTTTCTCATGTACAGTATTGCATAACATTGGAAAATTGTTGCTTTCTCACAGTGCAGTGTTTTGGTATTCCCCCCACCCTTGTTTCTCTAGCTTCTTTCGGGAATATGAGTAACAAAGCACTAATTATAATTTTTGTCCACATAATTTTATCCCTGAAGATATTTTATGGTTATCTAAGCTTTATGAGGCTTTCAGGAATCCATCTGAAAATGTCTTAAAACTAATGACGTAATTTGGAATGGAAGTGCTAAAGTATATTATCTCTATAGAAACATCCTTTTCCTAGATTTCCTTTTAAAATAGTTTTATTTTTGTTGTAATTTTCTTATTTTAGGTGACTTAATAGGAAGGAAACAGTTTTGTTCAAATTCATCAAATCATCCCTCCACTCCACTTTTCCAGAATTGAATTTCTTCCATTAGTTCATTAGTGAGGATTTCAGTAAAATAAAGGAGAGAGTTATATTAAGAAGGTTAAAAAATATAGTTTTTTTCTATGATGTTAAAAAATAACAGCTCTGACCTTTATTACTTGAACCCTTGTTGATATTCCTCTTGACCAAATACCTCAAGTACTATCACACATTTGTGGTTAACTAGTAATTAGATTTAGGTTTAGACTTTGAGTGATAGAAAATCCAAAATAATAGTGGCTTAGACAAATTAGAATTTTAGTTCTCTCTCAAATATAAGTTCCAGAGATATTATGCTAGCTCTTTGATTGTCAGGATTCTTATCTCTTTCTTACTGCTCCATAACACTCTTATTTGCAGTTCCCCTGTCATGATCCAAGATGGCCAATAAAGATATCACAGTCTGTATTGGTTTGATTTCCTGTTGTCAAACAAAGTACCTGATACCTCCAGTTAGGAGGAGGAGAGTTTTATTTGGCTTATAGTTTGAGAGGTTTCAGTCCATGGTCAGCTGGCTCTAAGGCAGAAACATCATGGTAGAAGGGTATAGCAAAGCAAAATCGCTTAGTTCATGACAGATGGGAAGCAGAGAATCAGGGTAGGGCACCAGCAAGAGATATTCCTTCCAGTGGCATGTCCCTGATGAACCACCTTCAACTGGGCCCTACTGTCTTAACAGTGCATTCAGCTATGAACATCAGTGGATCATTGTACCAATGAATATAGTGCCGCTTGGTCCAATCACTTTTCCAGAAGTCTCTTGATGAGTCAAGTCAACAATTAAGCTTAACTGTTACATCCTGCCCCTTATCAGCTTAACACCCAAACACTTATCCTTAAACTATACTCAGTCTTCAGATACAGACAATACAAAGTCATAATTCTATCCAACATGATGTAACTATATTGTGCACAGCCAAAACACACTAATCCTATCTCTAAAGTCTCCACAGTTTCAGCATTTCTCAAAAGTCAGTCTCCTGAGATGCAAGACAAATTATTAACTATGAACCTCTGTAAAGTTCAAGAAGCAAGTTAATTAATCCCAAAATACAATGACAGAGGGTAAACATTCTCATTCTGAAAAAGGAAGAATGAGGGGAGAGAAGAGAATAGGACCAAAGTGAAACCAAAATCCAGCAAGGCAAGCATTAAATCCTGTAACTCATGGTCCACCAACTGGGTCACATGATGGTAAGTGAGTTTCAGGGGACTTGGGCTAACCCACTGCTATGGCTTTGCTGATTGCAATCTATAGGGTTTCTCTGTTGAGCTGGTTCCACTCACTGCCTCTGGCTTTTCTTGGTGGTCATTCCAGGTTCCTGGCATCTCTGACTTCCTGGAGTCTCTATTACATCTTTTGCCTCATCCCCACAGCTTCACACACCTTCCTAGCTTTCATACACATTGCCTAGCCTCCCAGGATTTCCTTTGAAATCTGGGTAAAGATCTCCATTACCCTGCTACTCAGTGTTCTGTATGCTTAAAAAAACAGCATCACTTAGACAATGGCAAGGTCTTCTGTCAGTAGAAGCAATAACCAGGCCCCTGTGGACTGTGGCTGTAGCAGTCTTTGAGGGCCTGAGTAGATGAGCATGGTAAAATTTATCCCAGGGAACCAATTCCATAGGAGGCCCTTCTTGAGTGTGGGGCCCAGGGACTTCCTTCTCAAAGGTTCTACACTTTTGTGCCTCTGACCTGCAGTAGGTAGGGTGTTACTGGTTCCTAAGATGCCCACAAGGCATCTTTCTTGTCCCAGTTTAAAGTACAGTAAAACCTTGTTTGATAGCATAACTCATTCCAGAAACATGCTTGTAATCCAAAACACCTGTGTATAAAAGCAAATTTTGCGATAAGAAATAATAGAAAACTGTTGTGGGTAAGCTCCTGTGCCCCCCACAAAGCCTCATGTAATCTTGGACAGGGCTGAGTCTGGTGTTTGTGATTGGTTTGCTGTCTAGCGCTGGGATTGGTGGTGTGAGTGCTGTACCCGCCCAGGGGTGGAACTGACATACAGTGTAAGGGTGAGAGGAAGACGGGTCTTGCTGTCTCCCTCTGGTTCACCTTGCTGTTGTGGCAGCCATGAATGGCTGCCCCGCCATGCCATGCTGCCTTGAAGCCAACTAAGTATGGACTGAAATCCTTGAGAACTGTAAGAAGTAAACCTTTCCTTCCCTAATTTTGGGCGTCAGGTATTTCATCTCAGTAACGAGTGAAAAGTAACTAAGACAGAAACTCAGATGTTTTGTTGCACAACCCAAAAATATTCATATAAAAATGATTACAATACTGTAATGTCATATAAAATAATAAAGATAATACAAAATATAAAGAAAAGTAATCAAATTCACCTGTACTTACCTTTTAAAATCTTTGTGGCTGGTGTGAGGGAGACAAGAGAGGAGGGTTACTGTTAGGATGACTTTTACTATCACTAACAGAATCACTGTTATCTGTTGGCTCAGTGGAATCTTTTCCTTTTCATGCAACTTTAACAAGGAACCTATCCAATGACACTTGCTTTTGCTTTATTTTGAGAATTTCGTGAAAATGTGACATTGTATTATCATTAAACAGATTCATTGCTTGTACCGCTATAGCCTTATTTGGGTGGTGCTTTTCTATACAATTTTGCACTGTTTTCCACATTTTATATATCTCTCTAATCTCATTAGAAGTGAAGAATTCCTCTACTTTTTCTTCTCCTCTGAAGATGAGATCTCCTCCATAACCTCTTACTGTTGCAGGATGATCACCCATAATCCTGCACAGAGGGAGAGAGAAAAGGAGGGGGGACCATTAGCTCAGTTGTGATTATGTGATGTTCAGCATTATGTCCCTCTTGTATGCAAGATATTGCCTGTTTATTAAGTCAAAATTTATTAGGAATGCTTACTCATTTTGAGAACACTTGCAGAACAAGTTACCTGCAATCTGTGGTTTTACTATACTTATTTTCTTTTTAATGATGCTAATCTCTTCAGTAACCACACCTTTGCTGGCCTCAGTTTTATGCTTGATTTTTTGAGCCGAAATTTTTCAATATCTTCAGCTTTATTTTTTGCTCCAGTTCTCACTATATATCTTGCTAAAAGCAGCCAGCAGCACCCATGCCATAGCTTGAATGATGGGTTGCCTTGAAGTTTCCCCCACTAAAGCAAGTAGTTCACTGGCCTTAAACTCTAAACTCAGCCTCCCACGATGTCTCAGGACATGCGCAATTGTGAACGATTTTTTTTTTGCAGAGTGTAATACACATGGCATATAGTCTAGTTCCCAACAAAGCTACCGTCCCATCTAAAACCTCATGAGCCTGGCCTTCAGTATCCATCTTTAAGCATGTTGGTCTTCTGAGCTCCAACTAGAATTGCCCATCAACCTCAGCTGATAGAAATCTAGGGCTTCCCTAGCCTGCATCTTCAAACCTTTCCAAACTCGTCCCAGAAACCAATTGCAAAGGCTTCTTTTTCTCATAGTGCAGCATTTTAGTATTCCTAGGTAAAGTCAGGTATAGTCACCGCAACAACCCCACTTCTCTAATACCAAATTTTCTGTGTTAGTTTTCCCATTGCTGGACAAAATACCTAATACCTGCAACTTTTAAAAGATATTTATTTGGCTTACGGTTTCAGAGGTTTCTGCTCATGGCTGGCTGGCTCCATGGCAGAAACATGATGGAAGGGGATGGCAGAGCAAATCTGCTTAGTTAATGGCAAATAAGGAGCAGCGTTCATGGGAAGAGCGCCGACTCTCCAAAGGCATGCCCCCAGTGATTTCTCCTCTTTGGACCCTACTTCATAACTGCACATTCAGTTATGAACATTGGTGGATTAATTCATTGATGAGAATAGTGCCTCAATGATCCAATCACCTTTTCAGGAATCTCTTAATTAGTCAAGTTGACATAAACTTAACAGTCACACAGTTATATCTACCTTCTAGCTACCTGGAAAGAGAAGGGTGGCCTTTCTACCATTATCATTTTAAAGAAATTGCAGGTCCAACTTTCTCTCATACCCTATTAATTAGAACTTGTGACCTCTTCTGGTTGTATGAAGGCTGTAGAGTAGTTTTTATGCTCGATGGCTTGAGGCCCAACTAAGTATCATAGGTCTCAATATAGAAGGGGAGCATGTACTAGAGACAAATGGATATTTCTGTCACAATTTAGATTATTTTCCCAACAAAATAAAAACCTAGATTTATACATGTTAAAAGAAAGCATCCTTTGTAGCACAAGGCTGAATACATGGCAGTGTACTGTACTTAGTAAATGTTTTGATGAATAAGAAATCAGTAAATATTTGTAGACTCATTAACTAAAACTCCTTTGTCTCTACAGTTGTGACTAATAGTATTAATGTTCTAAAAAAAGAGTGAGAAGAACACAGAAAAGTTCAAGTTTCACTCAACTCAATGTTCATTGTGGTGAGATCTAAGGAACATTTAGTCTGAGGAAATGAAAGTAAATGTTAAATAAAATAACTACCCTGTCCTAGCTCTCTCTGTGTATAATTATTTTTTTATATTGGATAAGCATTATTAGAATTTGTAGTATACCAGCTTTGGTTCCCAGCATTTTTGGTCTTTGGGCTTTCTAATAGACAAGTACTTTAAATTATAGACTGTATCATGTGTGAAGCCTTGGATTCAATCCCCAGCATGAATGAATGAATGAATGAATGAAAGCTGGTTCCCCAGTTTGTGAACCTTTAGTGATGAGTGACAAGGCAGGTTACTTGTAATGATTTGTATATGTAAAATCTGTGATTCTTATTTTTCATAGTAATAGCATAATTTTTGACTTTTTGCTACAAAAGAAAGTACTTTATTTGAAATTTAAAAAGAGATAGCAGGAGACATTGTGTTCTGCAAGTCATGTTTAAAAACAGCATTAGTATACAGCATCTGAATCTTAGTATACAGCATCTAAGTCATAGCAGGAAATTCAGATTTAAGTCTGAGTCTGACCTTAACCCATGACCAATGGAATCTAAATGTGTTTGTTTTTATAGTAACCTTAATTTGGGGCTTGAAAATTTCTGAGTTTGTTTTCTCGTTCAATTTGGAGACCCTGAAGCCATATTTTAGTTATAGGAACTAAGCTGTTTATAACTTTCATAGCAAGAAGATCAGCAAATTGTGGAGTTTTTTTTTTTCTTAATGCTTAATGTGCTATACTCAGAAATATGTGATGTTTGTGTCTAACAATTCGCTTAACAAAACAAAACAAAGCAAAAACCTTCTGTGCTGTGATTCTGGAATTGTCATTCTGGAATTCTAATGGACTCATTGTCACCCTCCCTTTCACTTTTCTACAGTGGTCTCATAGAAGCGTTGCCTCGAAATGTACAAAACACAGTTACTGGAAATGTTTTCCATACAGTTTTGTTCATATACAACATTTTCAATTTGTTTTTCACAGTCTAGGGTTTTTTCCCTTAACTTTGCTGATATTTCATTTCATAGTCTCATTGCTTTTGAATTACATAGCATTGAGCTTTAATCACTCTCAGTTATATCAAATCCTACCTTTTTTTTTTTTTTTTTGGCCAGTACTGGAGATTTAACCTAGAGCATTCATACTAAGCTATTTCCCCAGCTCCCCACCCCCTTTAAATTTTGAGACAGAGTCTCACTAAGTTGCCCGGACTGGGATCAAATTTGTGATCTTTCTGCTTCAGCATCCCAGATACTAGGATTACAGGCATGCACTACCACACCTGGTTCAAATCTTACATTTTGAGGTCTTGCATTTAGCAAATTTGTTGTTTGAATAATGAAACAGTGAGTATAAAAACAAGAAAACAAAACAAAATGAGTTAAACTTAGGTTCAGTTTTATTTCACTTTTTCTTAAATGCAAATGCTAACATACCTTTTTTGGTGACAGTTCTTGTGTTTTTGCTAAGAGAAGAAGTGTTATTGAAAATATTAGTTAATATTAAAGTCATTTTACAGTTCCAAATACACAAACATTTTCCCAGATACTCATAAATTACCCCCTTTTCTGAGACCAAATGTCACTTGGCTTATTCTTACTTACAGTAATTATGTGACTAGAGACCAGAAACCTGAGATACCCTGATTTACTCATAGATTGTCAAAAGTTTGGGAGGTTATATTTAGAATTATGTAGTTGTGCCGTGCATACATTTATAGTTTCTTAAACTCCTCTATTGAAGTTTTTAAGCCTAAGCTTCTATACATCTTCTTTAGCATGTGCCTGTGACAAATAAATGTCCAATGCTGTGACCACTTCAGAGGAAAAAGATGAACCAGACAAGACCCTAGGCTAACATCCTGCTTTAATCAGCATCTCTCTTATATAAATTGATAATTTGGGATAAGAATTTTGGAGAAAAAAAGATTTTTCTCCTAAAAAAACGAAGCTTGAAAATGACTGTTTAGTGGGTAGATATTTCAGTATCTTATAATATTATCTAATCTAGCCCCCATCATTTTACAGGACTGGAAACTGGTGACCAGAGAGGATACGTAGTCTTGTCCAGACCATATAGCTATTGAGTTGCAGAACTAAACTAAACCCCCTTGTCCTGCCTGCTTGCCCAAAACTCTTTATACTATATTGCAGAATATATCAGAACCCAAGAGTAATCCAAGAATACTGCTTAGTGGCTGGCAATGCTAGATACCCAGTAAATGTGTATAGCATGCATGAATGAATGATCTTAATGATTTGTAGCTAATTCCCTCTAAGGCAATTTCAAATAAGAATTGCCATTTTTTTCATAATTCAAATGAAATGTTGGCCTCTTAGAAACCCTAAATTTGGCCTATTCTAAGCAAGGCAGTTGCAATAAATAACAGATTGTTCTTTGTTAATTTTAGGATCACCTACTGTTACCGGCTACTACCCATAACAAGACCACAAGACCAAAAATGTCAATTGTATTACCAGCAATTAACATAAATGGTAAGTTGATATTTTGGTTTGTGAACTACAGCCTTTGCTTAACCAAGATTTTCTTGATTAAATGAAAGATATTTAAAATGTTCACTTGGCTAAGTATGTGTTCATGCATTGCTTTTGAAACATTTTACCACTGTTTCTACATAATACTATGTTACAATTTTATTCCTTTTAAAAGGTTGCTATATTTTTATTTTATTTTATTTTATTTTTTATTTAAGCGAAGAGAACAAAAAGACATATATAACAAAGACAAAAAACAAAACAGACAAACAAACGACTAGAGTAAATGCACAACAGTAACATTGCAGGTTTACAAAACAGGATGATAGAAACTTGACAATGGTTGCAATATTGCGTATCGTTATCTTTAAAATGGTTACTTACATTAACAGATATAGACATGTAAAATTGACCTAATCATATGAGTATTAATTGTTCTTTCTCAATAACGAATACATTCAGCAGTGTGTTTGTTTTAGTTTTCTTACATATACATATATACAGATTTGTATCTTTTCCTTTTTCCTTTTCTCTTTCCCCCTTTTCCCTTCCCAATTACTTTTGCTCTTCGAGCTGTTTTTTACCCTTACATAGTATTTATTATAGATTTTGGATCATATATACTTCTTCAGTTTCTTACACTAGGGAGACAATATGGTATTTATCTCACTTATGAGTATGGTCTCAAGTCGTGACCATTTACTTGTAAGTCTCAATGCAATCTTTCTTAATAGCTGAGTAGTACTCCATTGTATAAGGTTGCTATATTTTTAAAGGAAAATTAATTCTCTTTTATTGTGGGGCTGGGAAAGCTGGTATTTGATTGTTCTGTAGACTTGCTGTCAGGGACTTTTCTAGTGCTACTGTATTGGAAGTCCCTCCTGTGTTTGTAAGTTAGGATTTTGGAATTCATTCATCTTATATTACCCAACATTGATATGATTCTAGATCAAGCCACAGAAACTGGTATTAGTAGTATCACTATTACATTTTATTTTACTACTAGTACTGTATATTGAACAAAATACAAGTAATACTGTGATACGTTGAGGCTATCTGAAGATGTTAAGATGTAGTATACATGCCTAAAATCTAAAAGGAAAAATAAGACAAGCACAAAATTCACTGTACTCCAAAGAGAAAATTCCCATAAGTAATATACAAAGTACTAAAAAAAATTTTAGTTAAAAAGAGATTACTTCCAGCTGGGTTTTTCATGGAGCCAAGAAATAACTTTCTTCCAGCTGTGTGTAATAAATAAGCACAGTATATATTATTGACATATTACTTTTTCTGACATGGCATAGTAGGCTTATTGAAGTAAGAGAGTTGACCTTTCTGAGGTCAATGTATCTGTCATTATAGAACTACTGATAATTTTCTATCTAGTGATAGATACCTCATAGTCTATGAGGAAGCTGAAGTGAAAAGCCCTTTGAACTAAACCACAGTTGAACCAATCCACATTTTGATTGATGATCATAATTAAACCATTAAATACAAATATGAGTAGAAATTGAAACACTGAATTTTGGGAGAGATTCTGGGTAAATTACAGTAAAATTTGGTCTTTAGGGAATAGAATTTTTCATTGTATATTGAAGACTACAAAGGACTATAGAATTTCATGAGCTGAATACAGATAACTAGCAGAAATACTTAGGTAACTTATGGATGTAAAACATAAATCTTTTTTGTTAAAGCATTAAAATTATGACATTTACTTAGTCTTACAAAGGTGTTCAGAACAAATTTAAGGGAAAAAGAACCCTGACACTGGAAAGAACATCTCTTTTTCAGTAATGGTTAAAGTTATTCATAGAATCATCATACTACCACCTAAAGAAGGACATTATATTCCAAAATGTATTACATTATATTCCAAAGAATATCATTAGGAGATCTCATTTACTCTCATTCCATAGGCATCTAGGTTTTGCTGCTTGAACTGTGATAAAGTTAACTTTGGTCAGTTCATGCTCAGAGAGATTATTTTCTAAGCTTCAGCAAGGCAGAGTTCACTTAATGTTGTTCCTCTGATATTGAGTTCTTATGCAAGAGAATGCCTGCATTTCTTTCATATCGTGATTTGGCTACTTATATTAAGCCAAAAACAATAAGATGCTGTTTGACTCTATTTATGTTGGCCAGGGAACTAGTTTTTGAAGATGAGTCTTTCATGGATTTGGAAAATACAATCATTAGAGGATATTTATTTCTTTTTAATCTGTTTCAGATTCTTCATAAATTTTTAAAAATTTATTTTTTAAGATATGTTACACAATTAGAAAAATTAAGATTAAAATTCAAGAAAGATTGAGCACATACCATGTGTTGAGTATTATGCTACAGCCTTATCTTCTTTAGACAGTCCCTTTACCCTCTTACTCTGAAGATACTTTTCAAATTAGAGCCTAATTTTTCTTCCTACCTCATGTACCTCAAAACCTGCAGGGAGGTGGGCAGCATCCTTACTAACCACCACAGCTTCTAAATTATCTCTCCTCTTTCTCCTGTCACCCTAACATCTTTCAAGTATAAATCAGATTTTGCTGCTATAACCCTTCTTTGTTGCTGTCAACTCTCCCGCTGTCACCAGCAACTTTCTACTGCTGCTTCTGTCATCTCATTGCATAACTTCAGCATCATATAGAGGTTCTATCCAGTGCTCTAGCAGTTTTTGATCCAGTCATCTTTTATTTTGTGTTATGTCCTTCCATCACATCATTATAATCTATACTTCATCATCCTCAATAATGGCACTGCCTTTCAAATCTACTCCTCAAAGATCCTGTTCTCTTTAATGTCACATTCTGTTTTTTTCCTTTACAAATCTCCAGTCCTTTGACCCAACCAGCTTTTCTGTCTCTATCACATTCTGAATGGTCACGCATACCTTATCTAGCCTTGATCCTATGGTTCCCCACTATCATCACTCCAGCAAACTCCCCTTACTCCTTGGTTCCTTTTGTCCTTACTCCTTGATTCCGTCCTTTTTTTTTTTTTTTTTTTATGCTCTCACTTGCCTGGAAATAAAAACCACCCTAAAACCACCCTAGTCAAATCCAAACATTCTTTTTGTGCCTGTTCTCAGTGGCTGGAAAAAATACCCAATCAACAAAAGTAGATTCACTTCAGTTCTGCTGGCTTCTGTTTGTTGGTTTGTTTTGTTTTGTTTTGGTACCAGCAGTCGAACTCAGGACCTTGCACTTGCCAGGCAGGTGCTTATGCTGCTGAGCTATATCCCTGGCCCTATTCTTCTGGTCTTTGCTAATAAATTCACTTTCCTTCTCTCCAAAACAAAAACTTCTCACCTGCTTTTCTAATATCTCTCACATCCCTTCTCCCTATCTCCTCAGCAGATGAACTCACTGAAAGCTACATTAAGAAAATCGATGTAATGACATGATACCTACATCACATTTCCACTACCACAAGCCCAGCTGCATCTACACCTCTTTCCCCTTTTTTTTTTTTTGTGGCACCAGGGTTTGAACTCACAACCTTGCGCCTGCCAGACAGTCGCTTAAGCCACTGAGCCAAACTCCCGGCCCTAGGTTTTTGAGGCAGGGTCGCACTATGTAGCTCAGGTCCACCTTGCGCTCACATTCTAGCCCAAGCCGGCCTCGAACTCACAACGCTCCACTTACCTCAGCCTCCCGAGTGCTGCCTCTTTCCTCTTTTTGCCCTTAAAGAAAAGTCTCTTCCTTTGGATTCTAAATCCTGGCTTTGCTATTTACCAGATATGTACTGTTGGATAAGTAAATTAGCTTCATATGTAAAATTAACTTTTATACAAGGAAATATTAGTAATATCTTCCCCTTGGGTCCACTATGAAAATTAAATGAGTAAAGAAGCTTTAAATAGTATCTGTTTTCAGGTTAGGTGTGTGTTACCACCGTTGTCATTCTTGTCATCATGACTATCTTCTGAGGTGACTTCTTCCTTTTGAGTCCCCACTGTCAACTCTTAAAGTTTCAAAGACTTTTCTCCTACGTTTGTTAATTCCTTTTCTTTGCCACATGATCAGTTTTTTCTCTTCTGCTTTATTCCTATCATCATACAAAATGTCTTAGTATTACCTTTGGTAAAGGGAAACTCCTTGGCTCTACATCCTATTTCCTTGCTACCCTTCACAGCAAAACTCTTGAAAGAATTACATTACTCACCCACTGCACTTCCTTATTTTCCATCCTTGCCTCTGCTTTCTCTTGCCAATGTGTTTGCCCTTCACTCCACTGAAACGTTGTTGCAAGAGTCACCAGTGAGGAGGATCTTGCCAAAGTTAAAGATCATATCTCCATTCCCATCTTACTTGACTTATCAAGTAAGTATTTGTGTACCTGGCTGGTGCCTCTTTGTCCCCCAGTTGTTGTTTTCCAAAACTGTAAATTTATAGAAAAATTAAAAGGTGAGCACAGCATCACCAATTAATTTTTTTACAACTGTTTCATCTCTATCCACATTCACTTTTTAAAAACCATTTGAGGTTAAGTTGCAGATATCCTGACACTTTGCCCCTAAGTATATAAGAATATGTTTCTCTTATGCATTCTCTTACGTAGCCACAACAAAATGACTGCACTATGAAGTTTGAAATGTTTTACACTGATACACTACAGTTTGATATATAATCCATATTTGCCCCCAAAACATTCTTTATAGCTCTTTTTTTATTATTCAGTATCCAAATATTATACAGTACAGTTACTTGTCATATACCTTTTTGGTTTCCTTTACTCTGGAACAGTTCCCCTGCCTTCTTTATTGTCTTTCATGACATTTACATTTTTAAAAATTAGATACATCATTTATTTGCAGTAGAAATTACCATTTTTACATGTACAATTTAATGAGTTTTGCCAAGTGTAAACCAAAGTGAAATCATCAGTTTAATCATGTTACAAATATTTCTACTTCCAAAAGTTCCTTCATACTCCTTTCCAGTGAGTCTTCTCTGTATATTTTTGATGTTTCATCTTTCTTGAAACACTTTATTTTCTAGGTTTTCTCAATATCATTGCTTCTTTATTGAAAAAATAAAAATGAAAAAAAGTTTAAGAAATAGCAGAAGAGAACAGGGTATGGGAATGAAGTTAATGCCACTTAGAAATTACCAACCACATCATTCTGTGGTCTCTGTGCCAGTTTTACTTTTGCAATTTTTTTTGTTCTTGATTTTGTATTGTCTTACTTAAATTCCTTTATCTCATAAGAGAGTTGAAAACATGTTTAGTTATGTTATGAGCAGGAAAGTCTCTGAGGAAGTCTTCGCAAAATTATTGAAATAAAAATCTATGTATATATTTCAGAGGGTTTTAAAAATAATTGCATGGTTAATATAGAAGTGGATGATAAATTAAAAGCTACTGCTGATTTTTTTTAAAAAAAGGAATTCTGGAAGTTCTGCTTCTCATAGTATAAGTCAACATTTCCTGCTTTTAAATTATGTCCATTTATGATGTGGTAAAACTGCTCATGTCCTGTCTTTCACTTTTGATAAATAATTCAAGATAGAACATAAAAGAAGTTTTTTTTTCTTTTAAATAATAGCCACTTTGTAGACATCTTTCATCAGGGAAGAAACTTCCTATCAGCAGATACTGTGTATTCCATAGTTCGACTGTTTTCACTGATTAGTTTTTACTATTCTCTTTCCCTTCTGTATAGCATGTAACTGTTAGTGTGACACATGAGTAATAAAAACAGTAGTATTATCCTAATTCTACCATATTATTGTTAAGGGCATAGGATGAGAAAATGACTACCAGGCTAAATTATGACTATATCGAATCTCAAAGGAATTTCCATATAAAAGAAATCTCAAAGAATTTATAAGCAATAAATAATAATGTAAATGCCAATGCCAGCACATGAAACACATTTTTAGGTGGAGAAGGCATAACAGAAGGGCAGAGCAAACCAACCAAATCTGTGTGTTGGTTTTAATAATAAGAAAATGTTGATACAACTGCTTTTGATGATCACAGTTTTGTGGAAGTGGCTACCCAAAGCTAATATACTATCCTGCACAAATAGTCTGGCTACCTAGCAGTATGAGAGTTGTACCTTTTCCTCTTATAAATTCATTTCTCCTTAGAGGCTTGCAAGTTACCTATTTTTTAAAAATATACTTGTAACCTTGCATTTTCATTGCCATTGTTCTGTTTCATAATTGCATCTAGAAAGTTGAGTGGAGTCTCTTAAAACAATGTTTTCACTTATTTTAAATGCATAAAAAAATCATAGGTTCTCAGACTTTTCACTCCTTATTAAAACCAGTAGTAGAATTCCCGCACTGAGAATTTCTGTTAAGAAAAGGAGAAAAATCACACTATTCACCAGAAAGAAAAAAAAACCTTTATTTTCATCTCGAATATAGAATAGAATCCACTAGTTAAGTGTAACTGGCAATTAGCATGATGAAAGTTAACATTTATAGTACAACACAGTAGGTAAAATTTTGTAAAGACCTATGCTTACATTTTGAGCCATTGGAATGCTCTCACAGTTTTCTAAGGGAGGCAGAACATAACTCATATTGTCTTTAGAATTTGGGTACAGTTTGGCTCCATCCTTCAGATATCTGGTTCTCCCCACCATTAATGAAATCAGCTAGGCCTAGTCTAATAGTGATACTTTAGATCAGTTCTAAATCAGAAACAATACCAGTTAATTTTTTAAAAGAGCGATCAGTTAGGTAGAAGGTAGTTTAAATTCCCATTGCCTATAATATAGAGTCAAAAATAAAAAGATTATAATAGACAATAGAATTTTGATGGCTAACATCAGTTGGTACCTTGGATGATAAAACATGAACTGGAACGTAAAGGAAACTTAAAACTTGGATATAAGGATAGGGGAGTATAGGGCATTTATTTATTTAAGGATTGATTTACTCTCTTAAGTTAGCAAGCCCTATAATATATTGAAATGTCCACAGCAAATAAGCACAATGAACCAATCCAGTTGCTAGTGTTGATTCAACAATTTAAGGATGCTAAATTAATTCTGCCTTACCAAGATTGCTGAAATTCTCCTGTCTTTTTTCAGATGATCATAGCATGATTGGTGTATCTCAAGTATCAAATCTATATTCCAGGCAGGAAAAAAGAGGAAAGTATAGCTTCTGTCAGGAAAAAATTTTATACAGAGTTCTTTTAGTAAGGAAGTGATGGGTATTGGTGGACAAATTAACAGCTGCTGCTTGCCGCAACACTCCATCATGTGTTAAATTGGGATCAAGTAAAGTATCTGGGAAGAAACAGTAAAGAAAGAATTCATGTTTTATTTTTTGGTTTTTGTTTTGTTTTGAGACAGGATCTTGCTATGTAGTACAGGCTGGCCTTGAACTCTGTATAACCCAGAAACTTTTGGCAATCCTCCTGCCTCGGTCTCTTACATGCTGGGATTATAGGCGTGTGACACCATGCCTGGCTAAGAAAGAATCAATGCTGAAAACAGAAAGGCACTAAATGTTTACTGCAACTGCATGAACTACACTCTGGTTATTTAAGTCTTTAATGAATGAAGTGACCTTAAGCAATTAAACAAAAATAACATGATACAGACTGTTAAAAGATTGTTAATCTGTCTGAGGTATATAAATAGGAAAAATAAAGAGAAGATAAACTAGGAAGAAGGGTAGGCTAAATTAAATCTGTGGAAAAGGTGAGCCAGCAGATATTGTAACACTCTTAGGATGAGATAAAGGCTTAGAATGGAGAGAAAGGAAAAGTTTTGGAAAGAAATTCTGAAGAAAATAACTGTAATACTTGGTAACAATGGTATATGAAGTATGATAGAAAAATACAGTGAATGTTTAATTTTTAAAAATTTATTACAGTAAAAGACACATTGCCATTAATCCCCCTCAGAATACTTCACCTTGCTTCGAATACACTTATCCAATCACTCTTGCCATTTTCTGAAGTACTTCTAGGAGCCCTCTTTTGTGAGTGTCTTTAGTTGTACTGTTATAACTGCCTCAGTGTCTTGAATCAATTCAAAATATTTACTTTCACCATCATTTTGACTTTGGATAAGAGCCATGGTGAATAAGGTGGATGAAGAAACACTGTAATGTTTTTATGAGCCTAGCATTCCATTGGATAGCATTTAGTAGCAGCATCACCATATTTTTTTTCTTATAAAGACACTCACAGAAGAGAATTGCCTCAGAAAATAGCAAGACAGCCAAGTGTAGTCATGCATGCCTGACATTTTAGCACTTGGGAAGCTGAGGCAGGAGGATTGCCAGAAGTTCAAGGCAAGCCTGGGCTTTCTAGTGAGTTCTAGGCTAGCCTGAACTACATAGCAAGAACAAACAAACAGAGAGGAAAAAATGGTGAGATAGACGTGTTGGAACCAAGGGGGAGTGTTTTAAGGGGGACTAATGGCAGTGTGTCTTTTAGTGTAATAAATTTTTTTTTTTTTTAATTTAAGCACACCATATTTTTTGGTCAGCCCTTGTGTGAAAGAGAAAGAATCAAAGTTGATTTCCATGATTCTGAGACCAGCACACACACTGAGCAACTAATACATTATAGTTCAAGGGGGAGGGGTACAAAATAGGAAGGAGTGGTATATTTAGGCGTCTCGGAATTGAAATGGCGTCAGTGGACATTTTTGTGTGACTTTTGTAAAAGAATACCACTGACTAATTCTTAACTGATAAATTGAGTGTTCTCTTTCCTTTTTGCTTTTCTTTTAGACACTAGAGACCATCTA
This sequence comes from Dasyprocta punctata, assembly GCA_004363535.1. Taxonomy (NCBI): domain Eukaryota; kingdom Metazoa; phylum Chordata; class Mammalia; order Rodentia; family Dasyproctidae; genus Dasyprocta; species Dasyprocta punctata. Next base: position 33,716 of record RJWM01007169.1, on the reverse strand, counting down.
TGCCAGTGTCCCTTCCATTCCCTTGTGTTGTCAGACTCCATCTCCTTTAGCCCCTCAGGGCCTTTACAGGAGGCAAAGCTTATGGGGGTGGGGGTGGGCAGAAAGAAATACTGAGTGGGGATCTGACAAGAAAGTAAGGGGGCTGAACTCCCTTGCTTTTTCTTTGCTTCACTGTGGCCATGGTTGGTGAAGCAAAGGTTACTAAGATTAACTTCCTGTCTGCATTGTTGCAGTAGTATCCCACCTGGTCTGCCTAATTTATTATTTTTCTGTCTTAATTCCCAAATCCACCCTGCATGTTACTATCAAGACAAATCTTCCTGCTGCTTTTATGATGTCGTTGTCCTTCTTAAAAGCCAGCAGAGGACTTTCAGTGTCTGGAATAAAATCTAAGTGCTGTGGCCTGGTATTGAAGGTCCAAGCTACTACTCTACCTAGACCTAACCAGACTGCTCTCTACCCACGGTCCATTCAATCTGCATCCACTTATTCATTCAAAATACCTACTCTACCAGACCCTACTTTATGCCAAACACTGGGGATAGCAACATTGAATAAGGTGTACCTGCTTCTCATCTGCTGGAGTGTTTAAGTGGAAGAAACAGAAAAAAAAAACAAATAATAAAACAATTGTAGCTTGTGATGATAATTTGGAGAAAAGAAGCCTGGGGCCATGATGAAATACAATGGAGGAGGAGGGGTAAAGAAAACTGCTTTTGTTAGATGGTGAGACAGCAGCTAAACCAAGATGTGAAGGATGAAGAGCCCCCAGGAAGAAGTTCCAAGCAGATGGGAAGCAAGAGAGCGGAAGTCCTGAGGCAGGAAAGAGTATGTTAGTTTTAGGGACTGTCTGAAGCAGGTGATACTAGAGTAGAGGATGAGTAGGAAGAGATGACAGTGATGTGAGGTAAGGTTGGGCAGCGGGGCAGGAGCTGGATCAAGCAGGGAAGTGTAAGGGCAGGGTGAAGAGTTTAGAGTTATCAGTGTAGTGGGAAGGTGTTGGGGAGTCTGAGGTAGAGAACTGGTTTGATCTGATGTTTATTTAAAGAGATCACTCTGGATACCTTTGCACATGTGGCCATGTCTTGGCTTGCTGCCTACTTCCCTCTATGCTGCTGGTCTCTGTCCCATCCCTCAAGATCTAGCTGAAATCCTGGCATCTCTGAACAACTTTTCCTCACGTCTATAGGCCACTACATCATTTCTGTATTTCTTATGGTATTTTTCCTCCACTACATACAACTATACCCTTCTGTCATTTGTGAATTTATCTTACACTACTCAAAGATAATCACCTTGAGTATGTTATACTGTCCATATTTATCTCAGTTAGTCTTTTTCAGTATTTGATGTACTAATTAATTAATACATAGGAATCCTCACCAGTCTCCAGAGGTTTAAGTTAGAGCTACCTGCTGTCTGTCTCCTAGGATGTTAGTACTTACTTGGCCCCGAGGGGCCATTTGCTAAACTCACTGTACCTAACTGACCTTAGATTCTTGTTGGCCTTCAGTGAGATCACTTTCACTTTTTCTTGCGGCAAGTCTGTTTCTACTCAAACAGCTGGTTTAGCTTTTGTTAAATAAAAACTAGAGATCAGCATCTGTTTAAGCCAACAAAGTTCAAGCCTCCTTCTAATTCGAAAATCTGAATCTTTTTTTTATCATTTTGTACATACTAAGCTTTTCAGAATGGATTTTTCTTTGTACTGGAAAACCAAGAACCTTGTATGTTATCAGAATATTCAACTACTTCACATAATATCAAATTTCTGTTTTTCAAAAGAACTGCTTAATAAACACAGGTTCAACTCCTCTGTGTATTTGCTTTTGCAGTGAGACCAACCAGGGATCATAACTCTTTGTAGACTGTTTTGTAGGCTTTTCAGCACTTCCATGATAATTTCTTTGTTATTTAAGACATCTGCAAGTTAGAGACAGGGCAATAGGCCAGCATCAGGTCACATGTCAAATTTCTGTTCACATTAAGAAGAAATACCCTTTCTATTGAGCTCTTATAATAAAGATTAGAGAGCCTTAAGAAATATATATTTTGCTTTTTTGAAATCTAGACTCTCGAGAAATCTAGAATCATAAAGATACAGATTGTTAATGGACATTCACATGTTAAAAGAGAACTTTGCTTTGGGAATCTTGGGGAAATCAGGCAAGAGTTGCCTTTAAACTCAATCAAACATCCTAAGAAATATATTCCTCCATATGTGTTACATAATTTACAGAAAAAAGTTTGTACTTTAAGATTTAGATTAAATAATGAGACACACATGAACTGTAAAATAGTTTGTTACTTGGAAAACAGTTGTGAGGAAGGGCATATACGCAGCCTCTTTGAAGATATCAGAAACCGTCTTGTTTTTTACCTTTTACTTACTATAAAAGACAGCACCATATGGGAAATGTGATCTACTTGACATCAGTACAATATACATCAAGACAAATATCCATTAATACTCATACATTCAAGCCATAAAATGCCAGGATTGAGGTGGCTTTAGTACAAAGTTAGTCATGCCAAAGGATTTGAATTCCTGTCTGTAACAGTTTGCTCAGTGGCCAACCAGCTGAAATATAATCACCTTGAGGATAGAGACAGTCTGCTTTGAACAACTTTGACAATTTGAAAAGCGTTCTTTTTCTGTGTCTTCCCTGCTAAACCCACAAATCCACAGGACTGTATGAGTGTAATCTTTCTTCTGCAAGACAGTCCTTCCGCTATTTGTACATTGTATACCTTCCAAGTCTTCAGTTGTATACCTTCTGAGTTTTCCATTGTATACCTTTTAGTCTGGATAAGCTATTTTTTTTGTGACTTGATTTCATGGTGTTTCACTTATGGTCATTCTCTTCTGAAGGGGCTCTGCTTTTTCATGTCTTTTTTTTTGTTTTTTTTTTGTTTTTTTGTACCGAGAATTGAACTCACGTTCTCGTGCTTGCCAGTCAGGCACTTGTGCCACTGAACTATATCCCTGGCTCTTTTTCATGTCTCTTTAAAAGTGTTTCCAAACTCTGTCAAGTATATTTCTATTGGTGAAACCACAATGTTGTCTTTCCAGTTAAATTGTACATAGTGCTTTTTGTCAACGAGAATCCATTTCATGTTTTCACATATACTATTATCAAGCTGTATTTTCTTCATTTTGTTTGCTGATTTGGAATTTTTGGATCAAAGTTCTAGACTGTGTTTTTATCTTGATTCATTTTTCGTTAAATTTCTTGCTCAACAAACATTCAGAGCAGATTTCCGTAGATCCATACAGTAAGTTAGACTGTTTCCCCTGCTTCATATGTCCAGAATTCTCTGAACTCCCTTAATTTTTTTTTTTTGCAACTTTCATTTCACTTATAACCAGTGGTTTATTTTCTAACATCTCTGCTAAATTGTAGACTCCTTTAGGTTCGAGTCTTGTTTGTTTAATTTTCTTTGTTATTCCTAGTGCTTTACAAAATTAAGTGCCTAGTATACCATAGCTGTTCAAAAATATTTGGTGAATTAAATTAAATATATAAGTAATTTACATAAACTAGGCATCATCCTTTATATCCAAGAAAAATATGACTAATTAACACATACACCATGATATTTAAGTTGAATCTTAAAGATTGGCCAGCTGAATGGGGAATTCTAGGCACAGGAACAGAATTATTAGAGATATCTGAGAAAAAGGAATTTGGAAATAAAAAGTAGAATTAATGTACATTGGCGTTGAGATATATCTGAAGCTTTATAGGCAGGGAGAAACCAGTTTGTGGAGACTTTATGTGATATGGATTAGGGTTTGATCTATCCTGTGAATAATGGGGAGCTACTAAAATATTTTGAACAGCAATGTATAGATTAGAAGTCATGATACTTTGACAAGGACAAAGGGAAGTTATCATCTAGGCAAGATGTTGGGTACTTATCTAAAAAATAGAATTCTTTATGTATGTTATTTCTTGTATAACAAATTATCCCAACACCTAGCTTTTTAAGATTATTTTAAGAATTATTTAAAATTACACCAATTATTTCACACAATATCTGGGAATCAAAAAGATTAACAAAGTGGTTCTGGCTCTAGGTCTCTTTCAAGACAGGATCGTGTCCAGGGCCGAAGACTGGACTGGGTATAAAGGACATGCTTTTAGGTCACTCACATAGCTCTTGGTAGGAGTTCCTCATCATGTCCATCTCTCCATGGGGTGCTTATGACATGGCTTGCCTCAAAGCACCTGACCCATGAGGATGTGAAAGCAAATGAGAGAACTCCCCAGACAGTAGAAGCCACAGTGTTTTAGATTTAATCTAGGCAGTCACATTCTACCACTTCTTCTGTATGCTTTTGTCCACACAGCAACCTGGCACACTACAGGAGGGGACTGTACAAGGGTGTGACTACCAGAGGTGGGTGTCATTTGAGGATATCTTAGTGGCTCCCTACTGCATTACCTTGTCATAGTATATAAAGTGTAAGTCCACAAGTCTGAAATATTTTGATGGATTGTGGAGATAAGAGAACAGAATACTTCAATAAAAATTATCTTATTAGTCATTGTTCCCATCTTTCTCTTACCTAATGCAAGTAAACAAAGTATTTACTTGACTGAAAGATATCGCCAAGATCCCACTGTAAATATTAAATAAGGGTTATTTACAATCACTGCTTACTTTTCTACTATATGATTTGGCTCTATATTTGTTTTCATGGTGTAAAATAATTGCAATTCATTTTTGCAGATACATGATTCAGTGCATAGCACTAAACTAAATAATGTAAAGGTTTCAAGGGAAAATTAAGGTGTGATTCTTGCCTTCATATAGTTAAGAATCTTACTCTGGGGCACAGGATATACATAATGCATAGGGAATCTTAGAACTGGGAGAAAACTCAGGCAATCTAGCTCAATGGCTTTTTGATATACACAAGGAAACAGGTTGAAAGAGGTGAATGGCTGATCCAACCTAGCTACTAATAGAGCTGAGACCAGAACATAGTTTTAGATCCCCAGAATACTTTAGTTAAATGGGAAAGTAATGTGTTTATATCATGAAGAATATTCTTTGAAGACCTCATTTTTATATTTGAAAGCAAAATAGCTTAGTAGTTGACATGGGGTAAGGTGAGACACAAGTGTGTCAGAAGACACTTTTGACCTCTGTTGAAGGGCAGACTCATCCTGTACCTGATTGTTTTGACTTTGAGCTAAATTAAACTACCTGGGTAAATATAGGAAAAAATAATAAACAGTGCCAGATCGCTTACATTTTTTAAAGCAAAGACCACCATAATTGGCAGTGAGATATTTATATAAATTTCAATATTTTAAAATAATATATTCAATGAAAAAAGAATTACCAAATAAATTGTGAGTAAAAATAGTATGTAACTATGTACTACATTGTTGGGATAATAAGAGAGTAGAAATAAACAAAATTAAGCACTTATAAGATTTAAAACTATTTGGCAGAGGTTTTTAAAGATTTTTTTCTTTGACCATTTACTGTCTATTTTACTAAATAGTGTTAGGTTGCAAGGTCAGGTTCAGTTCCCCACTTTTGATTACTCACTACATGTATGAAGTGTATCTCTGGGTTTTTTAGCATATATAATTTGCATTTGGTCCTCATTATCCCATTTTACTAGGGAGGCAGCTGAGAAATTAAGAGAACCATAGCTGCATAGTCTTTGCAGTCCATTTGGTGTATACCAAGCACAACCTTTTAATAGTGTCTTCAACTTGTCCTTTATGTACAGTATGTGGCTAAGTGAAGACAGAACTAAATGCCAGCTTGTAACAGTTACTGCATTTATATTCTGGTCATCTATAAATATTTGATGTTAAGAACGTAATTTGGCATGATGGCCAACAAAAAAAAGGATAAAATCTTTTTGTTCGTAAAAATGGTGAATTTGAGCCAGGTGTGGTGGTACATGCCTTTAATCCCAGCACTTGGGAGGCTGAGGCAAGAGGATTGTTGTGAGTTTGAGACCAGCCTGGCCTCCAAAGTGAGTTCAAGACCAGTCTGAACTGCATAGTGAGACCCTGTTTCAAAAAATAGGACTGGGAATTTAGCTCAGTGGCTTAAGTGCCTGCCAGGCACAAGGTTGTAAATTCGATCCCTGGTACCCACCCCCCACAAATGGTGAACTTGCCTATCACTAGTTCCCTAGAGCTGCCATGATAAACCAGAAAGGCATTCCTTCACCACTGTATTAGAATATGAAGAAACAAATTAGGAAGCTGTAAACTATAACTTTCTTAGCATTTAAAGGTTATTTAATTAAAGCACTTCTCATAAACTTATTCCATCCAAATTTAGCAGACATCAGTTTCAGAGTTTGCTTACTTTTCCCAGGGCATTTAAACATACAAAAGCCTCTTTTTAAAAACATTTTTTAGTAAATAAATGTCAGTCACTTCCATAAACTAACCTGTCCAAGACCAACAGATCAGTTCTATATTCTAAATAAAACATACCATTTAATAGTAAAAATAAATAGTCTGTTTCTCACTGATGATTTACTGTCTATATTTCTGTAGATGTGGCTTTGTGTTTTCTCTTGAGAACTGGCTTGCATGGAGCTAGTAAGATCCCCTATTCTCCCCTATTCTAAGAGTGGGTAATTTTGCCATTTTCACATTGCAGCAGATATGCTATCCTATAGGTGCTCTCTTTCCCTTTTATGCCAAGGAGCTTTATTTGGTGTGGAGTTGATAAGTACCTTTGTAGACAGCCAGTCTAATTTCACATGACAGCCATTGTTTTATGAACTGAGAGATACAACAATGGCATATATATGCATATATATATATATTCCCCAGAAAAATTCACTTTTTTTTTTTTTTTTTTTTTGCGGCACCGGGGATTGAACTCACAACCTCGTGTCTGGCAAACAGGTGCTTTAAGTCACTGAGCCAAACTCCCGGCCCTGGTTTTTTGAGGCAGGGTCGCACTATGTAGCTCAGGCCGGCCTTGCGCTTGTGTTGTAGCCCAAGCCAGCCTCGAACTCACAATGCTCCTCCTACCTCAGCCTCCAGAGTGCTGGAATTAAAGGCATGCGCCACCATGCCCGGCTAAAATTCACGTTTTTAAGGTACTTTTTAACTGCTTGTATCAATTAGTTTTCTTAATTTCAATTGACAGAAATTAACTCTGGATAACTTAGGCAGAATTTCTAGCAGGCCAGGGATCTGACTTGGAGGACCCTTAAACAAAAACAAAGCCCCAAATTACACTACAGAGCTGATCATAAACCACCATATGCACCAAGGATATAACTCAGTTCCTGAGCTAAAGCCATGACTGGCTCTTGCAGCTAGGTGCTGACTGCTGCATCCCAGGCTGCCGTCCTCTCCAGAGGAGTCTTAATAGCCATGGCCTCTGTGCGGCCTGGAGCTGATACCTGTGACTGGGGTGGAGCCTAGGCCACATACCTGCAGCCTCATTGCAAAGTATCTGGTACTTCAACTTATATAGTGGGTGATTTTCTAAACCTAGGAAGGAAGTCTGACATTAAGTGTTCCAAAACTTTTATTAGCTGCATTTTGAATAAGCAGAGAAGGTTACACACAGTGAGAAGTGAGAAACGATACCCAAAGGAGAAACACAGTCACTTCATCCTTAATATCACCAAAGTAAGAAAAAAATCTGTTTTCTTATCCATTTGACAAAACACAATGAAAGTCTTGATAGTTTATATTCATGGGGTATTAATAAGTCCCTAAAGAATATCGCCTCAACTTGAAGCCCATTTGCTCTGTGTAGGTATAGAAATGATCTCTTTCTGGAAGGGGTTAAGCTCAGCATGATACCTATGAAAACAACCCATACCTAGAAGCAAAACGCTTACTTCTTACCCTTTTCAGTCCTTAACAATTGTGTGACCTGTAAGCAAGTAGTTCAGTTCGAATTCCCATCTATGAACTGAAAAGATTGAGGTAGATGATCTTTAAATTCGCTCTTGGCTCTTGAATTCTGTATCCTGGACATGATCAGCTACTGACAATTACGATTTTTATTGAAGTTGGTAGTATATTTTAGAAGGCAAGTGAATCATGAGATTACTTTTTAATGACAATAACTTTCCATGAACTCGAGAACTAAATTTCTACCTCCCACTTAGTTTAGTTTAGTTTTTTTTTTTCTTTTTTTCAAACAATTATGCTTTCCCACACAACACAGTTTCGGCATTCAAGTCTCAGCAGAGGAAATGCTCATTGAACTTATCATCGGTATTTTTGGCTTCTCTCTTTATGTGAGCCTTTTTTGTCTCATTTCACTAGTCTGTTTCTTAGATTTTAAACCACAGCATACTGTATTCAACATTGGAAGATTAAATCATCTTTTTAAAACAATTATAATGTTTCTTTCAAAAAGTTTTACTTCCATATTGAAATACAAGATTCTTCACATGTATTATAAAGTGAAAAATGTTTGAGACAGTTTTTATCCACTGGTCCCTGCTTTGATTCAGTTCATTCAGTGATGGAAAGTTGTAGCAAATTGTACTTTTAAAATAAAGTGAAGGGTCAGGAGTGATGGTGGATGCCTCTAATCCTAGTTAGTTGGGAGACGGAGGCAAGAGAATTAGAGGTTCAAGGCCAACCTGGGCAATTTAGCAAGACCCTGTCTCAAAATGAAATAAAAAGATGCTGGGGATGTAGCTCAGTGTTCTCTGAGTTCAGTCCTAGTGCTCCTTGGGTTTAATCCTCAGTACTGCCAAAATAATAGTAATAACATTAAAATAAAGTAAAATGATGATGTATTTGAAGACAAAGATGTTTATTCCCTGGCCTTCAAGATTCATTGTACTTAAATGAAGCCATAAAACTTTAAATTATGCCACTTATTTTAATAGACTCATTCTTAATACGGAATTCTAGATCTACTGTAAGAGAATATATTCTTCCCATAACCCAGAGAACTTTGTTATAAAAAGTATTCCATCTAAAGCATGTTCCTATAACATGGCCTCTACAAATAAATTCCAAGGAAATCTAATGTTTGTTTTATTTTTATAGGGAAAATTATTAAATAATGTACCCCTATACTATAGCCCTTTACTAACAAACTACTATTAAAACATTACCTGTAGCTAACAAAACCTGTAATTAACATAATACAGTTAAGTACCATGACTTGAACTTAGAGGAAATTTAAAAAAACTGGCTGACACTCCTTATGATTGTATGCCTTTATATTATTAAACCTCAATGTTGAATTGGTGTCTTTTTCAGACTAAATAATTTATATTCAAATCTTGTAAGCCATATTCTTTTTCTATTTCTTTTTTAAATAACAGCCTTATTGAGATATATTTCACGTATCATATGTTTCACCCATTTAAAACAAACAGTTCAGTGGTTTTTAGTAAATCACAGAGTTGTATAATCATCACTACAGTAAGTTTTAGAACATTTTATCACCCCCAAAAGAAACTCACTTCCATTAGCAGTCACTCCCCATTCATAACTCCCCATTCATATACCATTTATATCCTCCCTTTCCCGTTAGCCACTAATGTACTTTCTGTTTCCATGGATTTACTGCTCTGTATATTCCCTATAAATGGAATTGTGCAATATGTGGCCCTTTGTGTTTGGCTTCATTCACTTAGCAGTTTTCACAGTTCATTCATGTTGTAGTATATATCAGTATTTCATTTTTTGGCTGAGTAATATTGTACTATTGTATTGTTTGGTCACATGGTAATTGTATGTTTAACTTCTGAGTAACTGCCAAACAGCTTTTCCATAGCAATTCTATTACTTTACTTCCCAGTAGTTATGTATATGACAGTTTTACTTCCTCCACATTCTTGACAATACTTGTTACTATCCATCATTTTTATTATAATACACTAATGGGGCATAATAAAAATGGTGTTTGTGAAAGATTAATATGCATCGTACAGGATAACTTATATAGAGACAGAATGTGTTAGTCAACCTCCTATTGCTATCACAAAATACGTGAGATAATCATCAACCTAAAAGGAGGGAAGGTTTATTCTGCCTTATGGTTTAAGTCCATGGTTGCTTGACCTATGACAAAATAGCACATTATTGTGGGGGGAGCACGTGGTGGAGATTCCTACTCTGGCAGCCAAGAAGCAAAGAGAGAAGGAGGCTGGGGTCCTCAAGATCCCTTCCAGCGTACAACTCCAGTGACCTAACTTTCTTTCACTTGGTTCCACCTCCTAAAGGTTCCACTACCTCCCAATAGCACCACAGGCTTGAAATCAAGCTTTCAATACATGGGGGTTTAGGGAACATTCCAGATTGACTAGATTGAAATTCTTACACAGAGGTTAGATTAGATATGGGCAAGCAGGGGTAAGCAAAAGTTCACCATGAGGAGCTTTCACATTCATTCAGATGTGAATTGATAATGGTCTGACTAAAGAAGAAAAGTAAGGGTGGTGTGCCCTTAAGGAGAATACCAGATGTTAGCAGAAGATGGCAGATAATCTGCCAAACCACATTACTTTGTTTGTGGCCATTAAATTGACTTTTTTTTTTTTTTTTTTTTTTTTTGGAGTCAGAGTCTTTCTCTGTAGTTCAGGCTGGCTTTGAACTCACTGTGTAGCCCAGGCTGGCCTGGAACTTGCTGTGATCCTCCTGCCTCAGTCTCCCAAGTGCTGGGATTATGGGTGTGTGCTACCATGCCTGGCTTGACCTCATTTTTAAAGGACCTTGTACAACCATTTGCATAGTTTTGTGCATTGTTTGCCTTTCCTTTGTAGAATTGCTCATAAGAAATACTTCTGTCATGAATAAAACCTGAATTTCATGTTGATGAAGGACAGCAGAGTCTCCATGGTTACTCCATGATTATCTCTTCTTAGCCCAGGAAAGTTATCTCTCCGTGAGTTTAACTGAAAACATCTGGGATTAACCTTTCTATTTACCTGTTATAGGGAAAGTACAGGGCCAGTCTTCCCTGAACTGGCAGTTTAGTTGTCTTTCTATTTTCAGTGAGATTTTTAAGCCACTCTTTCTGCTTCTACCTTTGGGTAGAGAGGTCTTGTGGATTTTTCAGAGTTCATGCCAGTATTCAGTGCTACTAGGATTGGTTTTTAGCCACTCCCCTGTCCATCTCCATAGCCTACCCAAAGCATAGGGTTCTTTTAGAGCCTTTTTTATTTCGACAATTATTCCGGTTTTTGTGTTTTCTGGAGTATATATATGAGATTTCCTTTACCCGTCTGTGCTAAGAACATTTCAGAGACCATGGAGATATTACTGTGGATGAGTCAGCCAAGTAAAGAATCTTCCACTTGTCTTTGTCAGTTTCTTTTTTTTTTTAAATTTTTAAAATTTTAAACAAAAGGAAAGTAAGAAACCAAAGCAAAACAATTTCACAACCAGCCAATAAGAGAGTAACAATCATCAGCACATTGCGTATTATTATATTCACAGAAATTATTTAGAATAAAAAATATAGACATGAAACATTATCCAAACAATTATTAGCACAAAACTTTTGCCTTAATGAATCAAGAGAAACCAGCTATACAACTATCTTTTTTTGTTATGATTGCTCTCTTGTTTTCAAATAAATCTTTCACATTAAAAATGAAATCTGAAGATGACCCTGAGAAAACTACTTTTCACTCAAAATTCTTTTTAACTATCTTAACTAATTTTTTATATACATAGATTTTGTTTCAGTTCATCACACAAGTGCAACAATGTGATGGTTACATATGTGTGACTTATTTAGTTCACTGAGAAGTGTATTTTCAGTACTCATCCATTTAAGAGTGAAAATGTCTAGTTTATCATTCTTTATAGCTGAGTAGTATTCCATTATATAGAAATAGCCACATCTTTTTTGTCCATTCCTCAGTCGAGGGACATTTAGGTTGTTTCCAAGATCTAGCTATTATAAATTGGGCAGCTATGAACACAGGTGCACATATATTGCTGTGGTAGGATGTTTTTAATTCTTTTGGGAAGATACCCAGAAGGGGAATAGCTGGGTCAAATGGGACCTCCAATCCTAGTTTTTTGAGGAATCTCCACACTGATTTCCACTGTGGTTGCACCAGCCTGCATTCCCACCAACAGTGGAGAAGGGTTCCTTTTTGCCCACAGCCCCTCCAACATTTGTTATTGGTTGACTTCTTAATACTAGCCATTCTTTCTGTGGTGAGGTGGAATCTCAGTGCTGTTTTCATTTGCATTTCTCGAATGACCAGTGCTGTTGAACATTTTTTAACGTATTTATTTGCTGTTTGTACTTCTTCATCGGAGAAGTGTGTGTTCATCTCAGATGCCCATTTTTGGATTGGGTCTTTAAATCTTGGAGGACTGATTTTTTTAAAGTTCTTTATACATTCTCAATGATAATTCTTCGTCTGAGGGACAGCTAGCAAATATTTTCTCCCACATTGTGGGTTGTCTCCACTCTGTTGGTTTCTCTTGCTGTGCAAAAGCTTTTCAATAGAATGACTCCCATTTGTTGATTCTTGTGATAGTTCCTGTGCAATCTAGCTTTTATTCATAAAGTCTTTGCCTACACTAATGTTTTCAAGAGTTTTACCTACTCTATCTTCCAGCAGATTTAATGTTTCTGTTTTAATGTTGAGATCTTTAATCCATTTAGATTTTAATTTAGTACAAGGTGAAAGATATGGGTCCAATCTTAATCTTCGGCATGTGGAAAGCCAGTTTTTCCAACACCATTCATTAAAAAGGCTATCTTTTTTCCGGTGGTTGTGTTTTGCACCTTCGTCAAAGATAAGGTAGCTTAATGTGTCTGAAGTTGTTTCTGGATCTTCTAATCTATTCCATTGATCCTCAGGTCTGTTTTTTTGCCAGTATCACACTGTTTTTATCACAGTAGCTTTATAGTATAATTTTGGGTCAGAAATTGTGATGCCCCCTGTCTTGTCTTTGTTGCCCAGGATCGCCTGTGCTATTCTAGGTCTCTTCTTGTTCCAGATGAATTTTAGGATTGTTTTCTCAAATTCTGTAAGATATGTTATTGGTATTTTGATTGGGATTCATTGAATCTGTATAACAGTTTTAGAAGTATGACCATTTTGACTGTATTGATTCTTCCTACCCAAGAGCATAGGATATCTCTCCATCTTCTAATATCCTCTTCCGTATCCTTTTTCAGAGTACTATAGTTTTCAGTATAGAGGTCTTTTACATCTTTTGTTAGGTTGATTCCTAAATATTTCATTTTTTTGGATGCTACTGTAAAAGGTATTGTTTCCCTAATTTCTCTTTCAGTGAGATTGTTATTCATGTACAAAAATGCTATTGATTTTTGAGTATTGACTTTGTAACCAGCTTTGTTGCTAAATCTGCTTATTAAATCTAGAAGTCTCTTAGTGGAATTTTTGGGATCTTCTAGGTAGAGTATCATGTCACCTGCAAATAATGCTAGTTTAACTTCTTCCTTTCCTATCTTTATTCCTTTTATTTCTTTCTCTTGTCTAATTGCTCTGACTAAAGTTTCCAGAACTATGTTAAATAAGAATGGAGAGAGTGGACATCCTTGTCTTGTTTCTGATTTCAGAGTGAAAGCTTTCCGTTTTTGTCCATTTAGTATGATGTTAGCTATTGGTTTGTCATAGATAACTTTTATCAGATTGAGATAAAGACTGTTTATTCCAATTTGCTGTAGAGTTTTTATCATGAATGGGTGCTGGACTTTGTCAAAAGCTTTTTCTGCATCTATCGAAATGATCATATGACTTTTATCCTTGGCTCTGTTAATGTGATGTATTACATTTATGGATTTATGTATGTTGAACCATCCCTGCATCCCTGGGATGAATCCCATTTGATCATGGTATACAATATTTTTGATGATTTGCTGCAGTCTATTTGCCAGTATCTGATTAAGAATTTTTGCATCAATGTTCATCAGGGAGATTGACCTGTAATTCTCTTTCTTAGTTGGATCCTTCTCTGGTTTTTGAATCAGAGTAATGGTTGCTTCCAAAAATGAATTTGGGAGTATTGCTTCCCTTTCAATTTCATTATAGAGTTTGAGAAGTAGTGCTGTTAGGTCTTCACTAAATTTCTTGTAGAATTCAGCAGTGAATCCATTGGGGCCTGGGCTTTTCTTTGTTAATAGGTTTTTAATTACATCTTTAATTTCATTTATTGATATTGGGTTATTTAGAATTTTTATATCATCTTGATTCAACTTTGGTAATTCGTATGTATCTAGGAATATGTCCATTTCTTCTATATTTTCCATCTTATTAGAATATAAGTTTTCAAAGTAGGTTTAGATAATTTTCTGGATTTTGACAGGGTCTGTTGTGATTTCACCGTTTTCATTCCTAATTGCATGGATTTGAGTCCTTTCTTTCCTTTTTTTGATAAGGTTGGCTAAGGTTTTATCAATTTTTTTTTTATTTTAAAAATAGTAAAATCCAACAGAACATAATAGAACAAAGTCAATCAAAACAAAGCAGCAGAACTGATACAGAACTTCGAAGAAAGATACTATGAAAACAATAGCTACTATAGTATATCTTGTTATCTTCAGAATAGTTGACCATTCCAACAGGTATAGTAGAATTGAACCAAAAACAAAACAGAATAAAACCAATAAAAACAGAATATAAAATAAAGCAAAAAAAAAATAATGATCAGAGTAAAGCAAAACAGTGAGAACCATATTGGGCCTTGAAGACAAGACAGAAGAGAATCCCCCATATTTACTACATTGCCTACTGTCATCTTCCAAAGAGATGCTCAGGTGCCGACCCCAGGCCTGCAAAATCAACGAAACAATACTAGCATTTAGCTGCTTAATGTTCCTTAGTTGCTGTCAATTTAGCCAGACCTCCGAACCAGCAGGTTGCTTATGGGGTGTGTGGAGGGGTGTCCTTGATTCTAAGCCCGCATGCTGGTGGGCCCTCAAGGGGCCCATTCTCATTCTCTTTTGGAGTCCGTGCCAGTCACACAGTCCCCTGGGAGGCAGATGAGTTGTCCAGTCTTAATCAGTTTTTTTTTTAATCTTTCAAAGAACCAACTGTTCGATTCATTGATTCTTTGTATTGTCTTTTTAGTCTCCAGTGTGTTAATTTCTGCTCTGATCCTTATAATTTCCTCCCTTGTATGAGCTTTTGGTTTAGTCTGCTCTTTGTTTTCTAGAAGTTTGAGGTTCAACATTAAGTTGTTTATATGTGCTTGTTCTGTTTTCCTGATATGGGTATTTACTACTATAAATTTTCCTCTTAAGACTGCCTTCATTGTGTCCCACAAGTTCCAGTATGTTGTATTGTCATTGTCGTTCAACTATAAAAACTGTCTAGTTTCTTCTTTAATTTCATCTGTGACCCGTTGATTGTTCAGTAGTGTGCTATTTAATTTCCATGTGTTGATGAAGTTCTTGTGGTTTCCTTTGGCATGGGTTTCCAATTTCATTGCACTGTAGTCTAATAGTATGCATGGCATAATTTCAATTCCTTTACATTTACTTAAGCATGTTCTATGAACCAGTATATGATCTATTTTGGAGAATGTCTCATGTGCAGCTGAAAAGAATGTGTATTCTGATGTTGTAGGGTGGAAGATTATAGACATCTACTAAGTCCATTTGCTCAAAAGTTTGTTTTAATTCTAATATTTCATTATTGATTTTTTTGTCTGGTTGATCTGTCTTTTTTGTGACAGCGGGGTATTGAGGTCTCCCAATACAATTGTATTAAGGCTTATTTGATTTTTCATGTCCATTAATATTTGTTGCATATATATTTATGATTGTTATCTCTCCCTCTTGGATTGTTCCCTTTACCAAGATATAGTGACCTTTTTTGTCTCTCTTAATCAGTCTTGGCTTAAAATTAACTTTATCTGCAAATAGAATAGCTACCCCTGCTTTTTTCTGAACTCCTGTTGCATGGAGTATTGTTTTCCATTCTTTGACTTTCAGTCTATGGGTATCTTTTTGAATTAAATGTGTTTCTTGTGTATAGCATATTGTTGGATCTTGCTTCTTGATCCATTCTGCCAGTCTATGTCTTTTGACTGGTGAGTTGAGACCATTAACACTGATGGTCAGCACTCGGGAGGCTGAGGTAGGTAGAGCATTGAGTTCAAGGCCGGCTTGAGCTACATAGTGTGACCCTGCCTCAAAAAACTAGGGCTGGGAGTTGGGCTCAGTGGCTTAAGCCCCTGTCTGGCAGGTGCGAGGTTGTGAATTTGATCCCTGGTGCTGCAAAACAAAACAAAACAAAACAAAACAAAAACATTGATAGTCAAAACTGATGCATATTGACTTACCCTTATTGTGTTGTTTTCTTGTTATTGGCTCCCTTTTTTTTTTCCTTTTTCCCTTCTCTCTAATTGTTTGCCTTTCCTGGTGAATTCCTTCTGTTGGGGTTCATGGAGCTGTAGTCCTTATCATCCCTTTCTAAAATGTCCTTCAGAACATTTTGGAGTGCTAGTTTAGTGGTTGTGAATGTCCTCAAATGTTCCCCACCGAAGTATTTTGTTTCTCCCTCTATTTTTAAAGATAGTTTTGCAGGATACATCAATCTGGGTTGAAAGTTGTTTTCTTTTAGAACTTGGAGTACTTCACTCCAAGCTCTCCTTGACTTGAGAGTTTGTGCTGAGAAGTTCGCTGTGATTCTGATGGGCTTTCCTATATAGGTGATTTGTTTCTTTTCCCTAACAGCTTTTAAAAATTTATTCTTGTGTTGAATTTCTGGAATCTTGACTATGATATGCCTGGAAGTAGATTTTTTTTTATCATTGCTAATTGGAGTTCTATATGCCTCACTTATTTGTATGTCAAATTTTTTTTCTCTACTAGGAAAGTTTTCTGTCACGATGTCTGTAAGGATGGTTTTAATGTCATTTGTAGTATCTCCTGCTTGTTCACTGACTCCAATTAGTCTTGTTATTTTTCTTTGTCTCGTCAAGCAGCTGCTGGATTGATTTCTCATGTTCCCTTGCTAGTTTTGAGAAATCTTTCTTTTCCTAGTCACTAACTGCAAGCCTGTCTTCAATATCTGAGATCTTGTCCTCACATTGGCCTAATCTGCTTCAAATACTTTCAGTGGAGTTTTTATTCTCCTGAATATCTGCTTGAATCTGCTTTATGGAATCCATTTGCTTCCCATGCTGTACTTCCATAATTTGCTTAAGCTCGTTTATTTTTTTGTCTGTGTCTGCTCTAACATCACTAAGCATGGTATGTATTTTGGTAATCTCTGTGGTTATTTGAGAAATTATTTCTGATTTCATTTTTTCCAAAGCGTCATTCAATTGCTTTGTCACCACTTCAGAGAAACCTGGTAGGGGGCTTTTGGATTTTCCAGCCTCATTACCTGCTGGGTTTGCCTTTGGTGAACTGGGTATCTGAGGTTGTGTCCTATTTAAGTGTCTTCTCATTTCTTTTCTTTTTTAGTTTAATTCCTAGAGTGATACCTGTTACTTGTCTACAGTGGGTTGCTTCAATGATGGTATTAAGGACTTCCAGGTGATAAGTGCTTCCCTGAGATATCTTCCAGGTGCAGCTGGTTCCTGGGCTCCAAATCTATTGGAAAATCCCACCTTCTCAGTTTATCAGAGATGAGAAACCACTGCTCGCCTAGCCTAGTCCCTGGTTCCTTGACACCGTGCCTCAGCTCTCTCCATGACCCCCAGTCAATCTCAGTCCTAGATCATCAGGGCCAACAATATACAGATCAATCAAGTCAATTCTGTCTGCAGTGGCACCCACAGCACCAAACACAGCCAACAAGACAGTGAACTGAGCCAACCCCTGATTTGCAACCCTCAACCATATAAACTGAATTTGTAACCATACATCAAAATGCAAAACAATCATATACAATACATAGGTCCACAATATGCCAATTTTGTCCTCAAGGGTCAGGACCCAAAATAAATTTAAGAGAAGGCAGAGAAGTGGGAAAAGAGAAAGAGACTGTAAGTAGGTTAGAGGACAAAGATGGGTCCCACCAACTTAGGGAAGCCACTGCAGAAGACTGAGGAGAAAGAGAGCCAAAAGAAACAAAAAGGAGAACTGAACAAGACCACACCCAAAAGAGGGCAGAAACCACACTCACACTCAAAATAAATAAATAAATAAATAAATAAATAAATAAATAAAAAACTAAACAAAACAAACAATAAAAAGAAAAAAAAGAGAGAGAGAAAAAGAAAGAAAAAAAAAAGAGTCTACTTCCAGGGTTCTCTCTGGATTCACTGGGAGACAGCCTGTGGAGAGAGCAACCCAAATTGTGGCACTGTATCCCCGCAAGCCAGCAACTGTTCGTGGACGGAGTGGTAGACAACCTTAGCAGGTCTGTCCTGAGAACAGACTCCTTGGCCCTGCTGCAGTTCAAGCATTCTCCGCGGGTCTGCATCCAGCTAGGAGCTGCTGGGGAAAGCCGGCAACAGTTTTAGCTCCAGGCTTATCTGGCCAGACTCCAAAATGGCTCCTGGCAAATTGCTTTCTTCCCCAGGAGGACCAAGCCCTCTGCACTCACCGCCAGCCATTACAGTCCTCCTCGTCCACAGCTCTCCTCCACCAGCCAATGGCTCCACAGAGGCCCCTGGGGTTGCCAGTTGCCGCCAACACTGTGACCGTATGCCCCCAGGCTCCGACAGCTCCCTTCTCGCAGTGCATCCTGCTCCGGGCGAAGGCACCACCAGCTACTGCCTTCTTCTTCGTCGCAGTTTTTCTTTTCACTCTGTGGGGTTCGATTCAGATTTCAGACTCTTCCTGGGTCTAAGGAACCCATTTCCCTCCTTTTTGTCTTCCTCAAGGTGGTGTGTTCCTGCGTCTAGATGGTATCTCTCAGAGAGGCTGTTTTCTCTGCATCTTACTCCTCTGCCATCTTCCTAGAAGTCTCCCTCTTTGTCAGCTTCAAGTTTAATTCAGTTGATGCTATCATTAAAATAAGTGCCAGAGAATAGAAAACTAGTGAATATGGTTTTAAAAGGGAAAGTTAGTGAAAATTTGATTCAGACCTGTTTTTATGTGAAGACTTTCCTGGCAGGTCTACAGTGATCTGGATAAAACCTGTATAACTATGATATCTTTTGTCATCACATGAAGAACCAAAGGTTTGTTTTTAATTCACTGCACTATATTAAGGAGTAGCAGGATTGCTAATGCAAAACATATAGTGGTAAAAGAGCCACTGAAACCTGTATGAAATGAACTAGAGAGTGATAGTTGATCAGGCCAGGGGATGAGTCTTAATGGCTGATTAATCCTCAGTTATCATGAGGATAACACATGCCATTCTACGAAGAAAATTTTAACCAGGGCACAATAGTTGGCCACTTACATGCCCTGTATGTGTACACACATAACCAAAGACCTATCCAAACAAATCCTTCTGTTTCACATAAAGTCTTCTAGCAAGCCTAGTCAACTGAGGTAAGCCACCTCCATTTCCTTAGTTCATCATGGGCTGTCCTAAAGAGCAAATGAAAGCATTGTGCCAGTGTACTTCTTGTTTCTATAACCTTTTCCCCCCATCAAGACACTGAACCACACTGTTTTTTCTTCATAAAAGTGTTTTATTACCATCGTTTGGTTTAATTGTGCTAACTTCTGAGCAGACAAAACCACAGGATGATTGTTCTTTAATAGTATAACCAAAGTTAAATAGAAGCAATATAGGAATTGGAAGCAATGTAGGAAATACAGCAAATTCCTCAGTAATCCCTTATTTCTCCGGATCCTTTTTGAATAGCCTCTTCCTAAAATGTTCGTCAAGGAGATGCTGCAGTAGATTGTACCATTTTGTTACCCAAAAAAGTGGGAGGGGCCTATGAGCTGTATACTTTCTGAGATTGCCCTTTACACTGGGCTTACGTATCAGAGACAAACCAAACCAAATGACTCATGCATCAAGCAGATGTTTTAGAATCCTAGGCACAGGTCAAGAATATTTTTTTATACTTTTGGCAGATACAAGACAAAGCCAATAGATCTCTTAGCTCCTGAGGAAATAAATCATAATGTATAAAATTTTAGATTCAATCATCTACTTATTGTTGTCTCCATCCTCCATCATATCTGCCTTCCATATTACCACCAGAGTGACCTATCTCAATAAAATGCATTTCCAATCTCACTACCTTAAAACCTTTCAATGACTCCCTGCTGCCATTGGGATACATTGTAAACTCTTTGCAAAGTGCCCCTTCTCATCTCTCTAGCCTCCCTTTCTCACTTTCCATCAACACTTTGTTCTTCAATAGCACCTTGCCCAGTACGTTGCCTCATGATTTGATGTATTTCTTGATGCTTATCCCACTCTAGAATTTCCCCCACCTCAGACCTGGCTAAAGAATCCAAGTTAAGCTCTGATGTCACCTCCTTCAGCAGCCCTTCCTTGTCACCTTTCCACGCCTTGACTAGGCTACTCTCTCTTTGTTCTCACTACACCACACACCTACCCATCACACTTCTACCCTGTTATATGAGTTTACATAGCTGCCATTTTTACTGGATGACAGATGCCTTGATCAGGGGCCAGGTCTTAACTCATCGCTGTTTCTCAGCACCTGGAGCAGTGCCTGACACATAACAGCTGCTAAGTAAATATTTATGTAATTGAATCATACTGATCATAGGAACAAACTCCCATTGGGAGAACATTAGCCGTGCCCTATATATCTGAGAAAAACACTTGTTTATGGCAACTCTATTAATTGAATCTGCTGTTATATATTAAATTGGGTGTTTTAACCTCTTTTAAAAATAAAGATTAAATTGAGCATAGTCATAGTTCTGTTAAGATTACGTAACACCTATTAGTGCAAAAACATAGCTGGTGCCTACCCTTTACAGTTGTTTGGGGTGTGTGATACCCAGCTGCAATCTAAGGTGACTTCGTATGTTTGGGGAATTTTGACTTGATGAGCTAATAGTATGAAAGTAAAAACTCACTATTGCTCTGTGGAGTAAGTTTGGTGCACTTAAACTTGCCTTCTCTGCTTTAAAGTCTTGCTTTTTAAAATTCAGAGAAAGATATGTACTCTCAAGAAATTTATGGCCTGCGCTTTTTATGTTTTTAACTAATCTAGTTTTTAACCTTTAGCTTGGCTTCTGTGGAAACTAACAGTAATCCCTGTAAACTATGTGGTCCTTCTAGTTGCTTTTACTCAGAAAGGGCCCCCAAGATTTTCATAAAAAAAAAAAAACAAAAAACCAAAAAGAAGAAATGTCAAGAATTCTGGTGAGAAGTACTGTATTACAAGAAGCTGATTGAAATAACTTGTCTGAAAAATAAAAACAAAGTAGGAAACTTGCCAAATTTTTTATGCTTTCTTAACATTAAATGGGGACCTATAATTTTAATTCTTGCCACACTTTTTTTTCTGAAACTGTTTCCACTGTGTGGTAGAGATCTGCTGCTACAAACCTTTAATCTCCTCACCTCCAACTCCTCTTTCTTATACTAAGTCATAGAACTCAAAAGACTTTGGTATTCTTTTCAAGATAAACAGATAAATTTCAAGTTTTTTCCAGTGTAGCACTTTTTTCTGGATTTTTTTTTTAACTGTCTGCTTAACATAACTCTTAGTCATACTTGTATTAACACTAGAAACACTTTGAAGTACAGTATTTCCTTTCATACAATAGTGTTACAAGCATTAAATCCTAAACCCTTACATCATCACAGGATAAGAGCAGTCATTGTAACCTCCATCTGCTGAAGAGATAGAGAATATGATTGGACTACGGATGATGCAATTAATTTCTCCTCCACAAGGTCATGAAGCAGTGGAAAGTCAGGATAGATTCCAGATTGTGATTCACAGGACTTTTTTCTGTAGTCCAGAATGGGATACTGCCTTTCTGTTCTTGCAGTATTGAAAGGTATATGTTATCTTTCACCATCACGGAAATGCAAATCGAAATCACATTGAGATTTCATCTCATGCCTGTCAGAATAGTTATCATTAAGAATTTAAAAAACAACAAATGCTGGCAAGGATTGTAGGCATGGGAAGGAACTCTTCTGTATTGTTGGCAGGCATGTAAATTAGTACAGCCATTATGGAAATCAGTAGAGCAATACCTCAAAAAACTAAAATAGAGCTACCAATGGATCCAGCTATACCACTCCTTGGTTTATTCGTAAGAGAATTGAAATCAGCATACAATAGAGATAACTACAAACCCACACCTATTTTCCGCCAATTTACAATAGTTAAACTTTGGAAACATCCTAGGTGCACATCAACATATGAATGAATAAAGAAAATGTGATATAGGCTATTATGGCATTTCTTATGATAGCCTGCCTTGCATCCTCCATGGTATACTTTTATCTAACTTTTTCCTCGTTTACTCATTCCATGCTTGCTCTAAAAAGCCAGTGTATCCCTCAGTCTTCATTTTCACTTTTTCAAATAAACTTTGCCACTGCAAGAAAAAGAAAATTAAGTGGTGTATATACACAATGGAATATTACTCAGCCATAAAGAAAAGTGAAATTGTGTAATTTGCAAGAAAATGGTTAGAACTACAGACCAAGGAGAAAAACAGATAGCTAGCTAGCTATACTACTAATCCCTGTTATACTACTAATCTCTGTTAGTTCATCAAAAAGAACAGTTTGTGCTTTGATTGTTTAATCAGTTTTTATGCCTAAATCTTGTAATCTGAACTACTTTGAGGATAACAATATGCAATATATTAACTAGTATTAATTTCCTTTTGTTTTGAAATTCTGTGTCATTTTTATTCTTTTTGTTGTTTTGTTTTTCAAATAAAAGAAACTCAAATATCACACATTTTCTTTCATGAGGAAACTAGACAAAAAAAGAGATAACATGAAAGCAGAAGGGAGGCTTTTAGAGAAGAGGAAGGGAATGGGGGAGGGGAATGGGGCAAGGAGCAACGAGGGGGGAATGATCAAAGTATGTTAGATACATGCATGAATATACCAAAAGTGACACCTGCTAGTCTGTATAGTTAACATGCACTCAGAGTGAAAGAGACAGAAAAAGGAGGAAAAATGCATGTTACGTACTTTGATGAGTGTGTGACACAATCATAGCCACTCTACAGGTTAGGTATTTGTTTCCTAATGTGAGAGTGGGAGTGACAGAAACCTGCTAGTTAGCAGTTATAAGAACTGACCTCCACATCCATGGCTGCCTTTGATTGCCAACCTGACATCTCTAGTACATTGTGACACACTGACTCCATACAATAACAGACACTCATGTTTCATACCACTTGGCATCCCGAAATCCCTCCACAACATCATCACATTTAATCCTCAGGAACTTTGGAAATGTGAGTGGTTATCATATACTTTGGAATAAGCCACTAGTTAGGGTGATCTTACTAAAATTGTAGTCAGCTCATCGTGCTTCTCCTCAAACCCTCCCATTGCTTCCCATCTCATGAGTGTAAAAGCCCAAATCTGTGTGGCCAGGTCCCCTCTTCTCTCTCTGGTCTTATCTCCTCCTCTTCCCCACATTGTCTGTGCCCCAGCCACACTGACTGTCTTACTGTTTCTCAGATACTCAGGGCACACTCCTGCTCAGGGCCTTGGTTCTGACTCTTCCCTCTGCCTATAACTATTGTGATCCAAATATTGTAATCCCTTTCCCCATCCTCCTTGCAGTCCAGAAAGTTTATATTTGTAATCCCATTGAAACGTTATTGGAATCTCAGTGAGTTAATTCCAATCCACCACCTCCAGTACAACCTATGGCGAGAATAAAGACACTGAGACATATTCATAGTTACAGGCAGCCAAGGTGTCCTGAGTCTGATCCAGGTGAGGATTCACGGGACAAAGGCCACACCCCAGGGCCTGCCCCATGATTTATTAATTCATGAAGAAGGGAGTGGTTTGAGAATGAGCAATGGTGAGAATGGCAGGAATTACAGCTGAGCTAGCTAGGTGGCTGAAAAGCACCTCTAAAGCACCTGTAAAGAGAAAGGTATGCTGAAAGGTCAGTCTGCATAACACAATTGAGGTAGCATTTTGTTTGGGGGGCTGGTGCTTCAGTTCTGATGTGCAAATTCTTTCTGCCTTGGGAAGTCATAGCCTCTTGTCTTGAGACTCGAACCCAGTTGACATTCCTGGAGCATTTGATCTGTCATCCGGCTGTGCCCAACCTTTTAGAGAGAGATACTGAAAGTGAGGAAACAGGCCTGTGGCTTGGCATCAGAGATTACACATCAGTACCTCAGCTAGACCTATTTACATTGCTTAGAGCCAGTTGATGGGAAAGGGAAATAGCTTAGCCAGCTCTGTACCTGTCAGTTCATGGAGATGGGGCCAAGTTTAGCTAAAGCGGAGGTAAGTGTTGTGCATTCAAGGAGAACTGTCCAAGTGGTCTTCTACGTATTACACCCTTGCCCCAGATATCTACATGATTAGCCCACTCGTTTCTATCATATCCTGGCCAAAAAGTGACCCTGTTACAAAAAAACAAAACAAAACAAATTCATCTTGCTGATCAAGTCTTCCCAGAGCACTTTCTAAAATTCCAGTCTAGCCCCTAACATTTCATATCCACCTTCCCATGCTTACATTTTATCTTGGGCTTTCTTTGTTTTCAAACACATGTATATATTTACCTTTCTTGCTTCCTATCTGCTCTCTCAATAGAAATATAAATGTCGTGACAGTGAGCTTGTCTGTTTTGTTCCCTTCTCAGCATCTAGAACAGGCCTTACACATAGTAGTGACTGAATAAATATTTGGTAAATGCAAACAAGCTAGAAAATGGAAGATCAAAGAGGCTGGGTTCCTTCAGAATGATACAGCCTAGAAGTGTCAGTTAAACCTGACCCTGGTCTTCCAGGCCATATCACATGCTTCTTCTTGAGTTTGGACCCTCACTAAGCCAAAATGCAGAAAAGGCTTTAAATGATATTATAAATAAAACCCAGTTAATTGTGAATACTGTACTTTTATGCAATTTGTATTTGTTAAACAACTGTCTCGTCAGTTACTGTATCATATTAGTTGTAGACCAGCCCTTCATTTGGGCTATCCAAGAAGCAAGAATAATGTGAATAAATTACAGAACTTAAAGTAAATCTAGTTATTTCTGAGTCTCAGATTCCTGAACATCTAAAATGAGAAGCATTCCTTGAACAATTTCACATTGCAAAATGTTTCAGGACGAACTTTGTTATAATATTTACCCCAGTTAAGTTTCATCAGTTGAATTATCAGTAAAAAAGTGGGAAGCATTTTAAAGCCCCAAACAGCTGTAACATACTGTTTCTTGAATCTGTCACAAAAATGGGTGAAATGCCCAGTTTTCTTTATAATTTTTTCAATTCTCTACTTACAAGGTATGTAGTGTGTTCTGAGTATTCCTTAACTTTTACTGGCGATCACTGTATGTTTGATTCTTCCCTTTACATCTGTGCAAAATGCAAGCTTTTCATCTCACTGCTTTCCTCTGTAGGATTAGCAAATATGCCAATGATCTCACTGTGCTCTGAGCTCATGCAGCCTCTGCTGCGGGGAACCTCCAGCCACTACTTTGCCAGTTATTCAAGGCCAAACAAGCCAGCAGGCAAGGCCACTCAAGGTCAGGAAACTAAGTCAGTGACAATGACATCTGGGTCAGAAAAAAAGTATGTCTACAACACGGCCCTGTACTCTTCGCCACTCTGAATTAAGGACATGCAAGTTTTAACAAGTAAAACTAAATGTAGTATTTGGCATTGTATCTCAGCCTGGTTCATTTCTTTGGCAAAAAATCTCAACAGAGAGAAAATGCAGTCATTTGGAGGTGCCACATATATCCTTATGAGCAGGAAGCAGTTTCATGAACATTGGCTATTAAATGTGCAACTTGAGTAAAGTAATTCATACTCATTATATTGCCGCACAATGATTTATAACAAAATAAACCTACAAGCCATGGTTTAATAGAACAAGCCTGAGAAGGGAAGAACAGCAAATTAATTATTGAAGTTGGGACTTGATCAATAATTTAAGCCAAAACTTGCTTAAAAATAAAGCGAAACACCAGCACCCTTAAGTCACCTTTCTCTTCATTTCCATTTGCTCCAGAAGAAATGAATCTTGCCTCTTATCTCTGACACTTTTTTTTTATATCTGCACATGGATTGAAAGCAACTTAGTGAATTTCTTTGTTTGAACAGAAGTTTCGCTAATTTATTGTAACTATTACTCTTGTCACTGTACCATATAATGTGTTTGGACTCACAAATAAGTCTTGTGGTTTCAGAATGTCACCTCATTCTTACTGTATGTACTCTTGAGTGACTTTTCACTAATTTATCCTTCACAACAGAGCTATGAATAGTTTCTTCTTTATTAGTTTCTATTAGATATAAGCATACTGTTATATATATTTTTACAATTTTTATATCCCATCTTGTAAATTGTTACTCATTTTTCTTGTTTTGTGTAGCAACTTGATTGTAAGCTTTAGAAAGATAGAAACTTGTGAAAACATTTGTAGCAGAGTACAAGTCAGTCTGAATGGTCACAGATAACCTAGAATTGAGTTGGGTGGCTCAACTAAAACCAGTCCCTGCCCTGATTCCACCCTGGGGCATTGAGCCGTATTCATTGTTTTTAGGAGCACATTTCCTATGCCTCCCACCTAAGGATTTACATGAGATTCTTCAAGGTGCCTGACTTCACTTGACCCTACAGTCACAGACAAAATGGAGTGGGTTTTTGGAAAAATCTGGGGCAGGATTCTCATTCATCTCAATCATATATTAACATTCGGTGAGCCAACTGTGAAGCCTCTAGGAGGTGATGTTTCTGCTGTGTCAGTGACACCTATTAAGATTCGTTCCACGGGAGAGCATGAGAAACTTTCTGGAGTTCAAAATATCAAATGACATCCTTGATAAAAAATCTCTTTATGGTTTGAGTCCCATAGTTACAACCAAGAATCTCTGGGAATTTGATCTCCAAGCTGTTCTCAGACCTCTTGTCACATACATTCCACAAGGGCTTTGGAGGAAGGAGCAGGCCTAGCTCTTGGCTTTTAGCAGTGTTTGTCATCTTCAGAGCTAAATGGAAAACTGGAATGTGTCACTCACTCAATTATGCCCGTTTTGTTTTCACTCAGTATTTACAATTTTCTATGTGTCATGTCTTATGAAAAAAAAAAAACCTGATTTTGTTAGTTGGTAAAACATAAGTGCAAGAAAGTGCTCTCCCCTGGATTTCATCCTTGGGTGTTATTCTTCACTGTCTGTCCTTACTGTCTCCTCAGCAAGTCAGATAGGAGTATGACAGTATTGATGAGAGCACTTTATGGTTGATTTACTTTTTAATTTTCTAAAATGTCATTTGGCTTCTTGCCTGCAGAGTTACAGTACCAGGATTTAGTTTCGTCAACGTGACTGCTTCCATTTTCTGAAATAGAGATAGGATGGAACGTAATGATTTCCTACCCTGTTAAAGAAAAAAACACTATTTATGACACTTGCTGAAGTTGGTAAGGAAGACTTTATTCAAGGGGGGCCCATAGCAATAGGTATAGGGAGCACTGCAAAGGGATCTTGCAGTGGGGGAAAGAGATTAGGTTCAACCAAGACTCCAACCATGGTAGGTAGAGATTTGCAAGGTGAGGGTCCTTGGATGGAAAACTGCTAAGAGGAAGCATAAGGAGTAAGGGGGATTCTTCTTGGACTGACTTAGAATTCTTACTGAAGACAGATTAGGGTGGTCAGAACCAAGTTGGATAGAGAGTTTTCACTAAACTCGACAGAATTCTTGCTCAAACTGGATTCTGCAGAGACACAGAGAGAAGCCAGAAGCTGGACCCAGTTGAACAGAGGGCCCAGAGGAGCTCGATTAAGGTTAACAGGAGAGAGTCTTTTTCACCTGCTAAAAAGAGAAATTACTTTTTATTGCTTAGAGAATAATAGTATCACACATTAAGAAAAATGGTTTACTCATAATTTTGAATTTATAATAATAATTTGATAAACATGGTTTTTCTTGAGAAAGCACATTTGTTGAGTCATGAGTAGTACTATTTGTAAGTTTTTGTAGTATGTGTCAGAATTCAGAGAATAGAAAAATTATTCCGTGTGTGGAACACTATATTCCAAATTGTTTTGTGTTACAAAATTAAAAATATTCCATAGTCTTTAAGCCACTTCTTCTGAGAATCTGAGAAAACGTTAATAGCCAGTGGTTTTTGTTGGTTTTGTTTTGTTTTGGTTTGGTTTAGTTTGGTTTGGTTTGGGACATCAGATCACAATAAAGCAGGTCTCAGTTGCTATTCAATCATGTTCCATCCACTACTACTTATCTGAATAATATGAAGTTACTTTTCTTGGTTCTTTATTAGATAACTGATTGGTTTCCAATGAGTAACAAGGAAAATCATTTTTTTAGTCTTTCCCGGAATAAATCTTTCCTGCTTAATTCATCTGCAAGAGAAAGTGATCACCAAAAATGCCAATGTGAGCTTCAGTGTCTAAAGAATTATCTGCATTTGTCTCTTAACTTTTATGACTTTTAAGCCTTACTTGCTATCTGAGATCTTTATTCCAAAAGATAATTTTTAATAATCTTAAATGACTCAACATGTGATTAGATTTCAGCTAAGGGTAAGGCTGAACTGGCCATCCGAAAGAGCTCAGCACGCTTGAGCTATTGTGAATGAGACTTGCCTGTGCCCCAGGGCTGCATGTGACAGAGCTGGAATGGAGTAATAAAACTGTTAACACCTTAATGAAGATCTGTTTCCTTGGTTTCGCATATGTAAACCCACAAAACTCTGAGGTGCAAGGAAGGGAGGGAAGTAAACACATGAATGTACTCAAAGACCTAGGCCTTTCTGAGCATTGAAAGGCATCCAGGTAAAACACAGGCTAGAATTGTTGACAGGCTGCGGAGAAAACTGGATCCAGAACAGCAGTGTTCCAGACACCGGCCTGAGGGCCTATTCTCTACCTTGCTCCTAACACCACTCCCATCTTTTTTCGAGAGAAAGAGAAGGAACTCTAGTTAAAAACTGAATCTGAGCCAGGTTCGGTGGCACATGTCTGTAATCTGAGCACTCTGGGAGGCTGAGGCAGGAGAAACTGCAAGTTCAAGCCCAGTCCAGGCAACTTAGTCTGTCCCTATCTCAAAGTATTTGATAGATAGATAGATAGATAGATAGATAGATAGATAGATAGATAGATAGATTCTAGATCGGTCGATCAACCAATCAACTGATCTAGAATGTAGCTCAGCGTGAAGGCCCTGGATTCAGCACCTAGTACTGAGAGAGAGACTGGATCCGTTACTCCTGAGGCAGCTGCCTTTCTCTGATTCTTACTTAGCTCAGTTCTGAGTGTCTCCTAGAATACCTCAACTCACCCCCTCTGAAGTCAACATCCTAGGGGTCATTTCTGTACATTCAAGTCCTCATTCATCCATTTATTCCAAAAATTACTTTGACTCCCTTCTGTGTGCTCAGCAGTAGGAATTCAGCAGGGAACAAATAGAAATGCCTGCCCTTGGGGAACTATGGGACAAGTGTGATTTCTCCTAATAATGTGTCTCTTGGAATTGAGCCTGCATGTCTGTAGGGCACCCAAACTGTTTCCATGCCCTCCAACAGCCTTTATACCTGGGCAGGTATGGAAAGGAAGAGGCACATCCTTCTATTTAAAAAAAAAAAGTACAGAATGGTAAACTGCTTTCCACCTATAGATGCACTGTAAGAAAATTCAATGTATTGGTGTGTTTTTATTTTTGTTTTTCTGGTACTGGGGATCAGACTCAGAGCCTTCACACTGAACTACATCACCAGCCCACCCTCCTTATTTGGACCAGTGATTTATTTGAGACAAGAAAGTTATCTATTCCTAGCATTTGCCTGTGGTCTCAGGCTACTTGAAACTGTGTTTTAGGACAGTGAAGCAGGTCCCAGGTCCAGTTCACCCAGTGTTCCAAATGAATTTCTTCAACAGTCTTCTCCTGGGCACCTCGTGTTGCTGCACACACCTGAAATTTATTTGTCTTGTATTTTTTGAGGAACTGCTTATAATTACACAATGAGGTATCAGGTGGATAGTCTAGGAACTCAATTTGAAGAACATGAGTAATAATTTTGTTATTCATATTCTTTCTAATGAAGTTTTGGGAGCTATCTGAGGTCAGTAAAATGGCTTTCTTCTCTGTCATCCAGTGAAGAAACTCCCACTGTGGGCAGCGTTCTCAGGCTCAGAGATAAGCAATTCTAACTGAGCAGCTATGGAATTAGCCAACTTTCCTGAAACAGTCATAGCTGACTATCAAAAGCTGTAGGGGAGCTGAACTTGAAAGAAAGCAAGACCTTGACCATATGTGTTCTAGACCTCTGTAGCATCAGCCACTACATTTCCCCAGAAATGCATTCATCTGGTCACCTTCACAAGACAAATGTGCTTACGAATTCAGAAGATAAACTGCATTTGGCCATATTTCAGAGATAAGGCCTTAACAGGGCATCATCTAAAATTATATTTGAAGATATTAGAAATCTTTTGCTGCTACAATCATTTCTGGAACTGTATGGAATGACCCATCCTCAAACTGGGACCAATAAGGGTACGATCCTCAGAGAGAGATGAATTTGTTGATAACATGATCAGCAAGAATGAGAGGCCAGACTGCCTTCTTAGCACTGCAGATTGTGTTCTGCTTGTCACTGTTTGCCGGGCCTCAGGACCAGCTGGCTCTGAATGTGTAGTGATGAACAAAACAGACCCACTGCCTGACATTGTAGAGGCAGTGGTCTAGTGGGGGAGACACATATTTAAATAAATAAACATGCCAGCATTTAATTACACATTGCAGTAGGTACTGGGAAGGAAAGCAACTGATACGATTTGGGGTCACTACTGAGTTTCAGGAGTAAGAGGCCTCTGAGGAAAGGCTTTTGATTGATACTTTACCAATCAAACTGCAAATGTAATTGTGCCACCTTCACAGGACTTCAATAAGATGTGGAAAGTAAGA
This sequence comes from Dasyprocta punctata, assembly GCA_004363535.1. Classification (NCBI taxonomy): domain Eukaryota; kingdom Metazoa; phylum Chordata; class Mammalia; order Rodentia; family Dasyproctidae; genus Dasyprocta; species Dasyprocta punctata. Next base: position 2,785 of record RJWM01007169.1, on the reverse strand, counting down.
AACCTCATTTTCTTCTGTACTTTGTCATAGTTTCTTGAAGTACTCAGTAAATGCTAACTGACAGGTTCATGGATGTGTCATATGACATCTGTTTTCCTTTAGACAGTGCTCTAAATAGATACAGAAGATGGGATCTAAATGCTTCCAGGAGTCTCTAACAGTGCCTGGCATATGTCAGTGCTCACAGAACTGCTCAATGAATAAATGAATGAATAAATGAATGAATGACTCTTACAAGTTGAGTTCAGTTTCTCCATTAAGTGTTATCTCATTGATAGTATGTGCAGTGACTTGGATTTGATCCCCAGCACTACACACACACACACACACACACACACACACACTCTTGGTGATCTGATGGGACCACAAACATCTTTTCCATTCATGCCCATCCTTTGTAAAATACATATTCTCAGCCTTCTTTTCCCCAAAAGTAATACCTTGTGTTCCCAGGGCTCCACATCTCTTCTTTGTAGATAACTCCCAAATCTACAGGTCCTAATCCTGTTTTTTCCTTCTGAATGTCAGTTCTCACCCCTATTTCCTGTTGCTTGATAGGTCTCTCTACTAAAATGGAATCTCAGGCCCATGTGTCCCGCCTTCTGTCAGCAACATGGTGTACCCCTTGGCCTCCTTAGGTCTTTATTCCAAGGTCACCCCTAGAGTACCTTGCCCTAGGCCTGCATCTGACACTGCAGCTGCTTCTCATTCTATACACTCACTCCTGAATCACTTTCTGTATGCTTTATTTCTCCATAGCTTCTCCTTAGTATTCTATATGCTGTCCTTATTCTATTTCTTTTCTGTCTCCACCCCCTCTGTCTTTTAAGAGTTGAGCTCAAGGAGAATGGGAATTGGTTTGTTTGTTTGTTTGTTTACAACTGTATCTCCAGTGCCAAGCACATGGTAGCAGTTAGAAAAATGTGTGTTGAATATTAATAAATTTGTAAGGTTCAAGCATTATAATGATACTATAACACTTCGATTGCATCGGAAGATACAGTGAGCAAGTTGGTGTTTATGTGCATATGCGCTATAACTAAGGACAGCAGCTACAAGACCTGAGTACATCTTAGCAGTGACCCAGTAATAACAGTGCTCAGCTAACAGAACCACTAATGTGTATTAAGTAAATTATTTTTCAGTAGTTTAATTCCTGGAAATTTAGTGTATTTTAAACTCACATAAAAGTGGTTTATATTGAAATGTAAAACAGCGAGGTTCTAGACTAATATAAGTAATACTCAGGGTTTTTAAAATCTAAGCAAATATTCACAAGATATGGGATAGTTGTTGGGCTTGCCCTTCTACATTCTCAAATGTCCAGCATCCCTGGCTCCTGCCCACTTGACTCTAGCAACATCCTGCAGTCTTCATGGCCACCAAAGGTGTCCCTTGAGGGTCTGTAGTTTTTATATACTCTGTTTCAGACCCATGCACACGTTTCGTGATAATGATACAGATAATGTGATAATGATATAGATCCAACAGGATGAGCCCTCCTTGTCATCTGCATCTCTGTGGTTCAGTGGTCCTAGCATCCTTATGCTATTTAACCAGTTCTGGTTTGTGTCAGAGCTGAAGGCATGATGTCCCTCCCTGACTCTTTCCTTGTCTTTGAATATTTCCCATCCTAAATTTGTCTCCTGATAAATTGGTTTCAGTGTCTTTCAGCCAAGGGCAGGTGTGGCAGTGGCTGGGAGGACTTTGGTCCTGCATGTGTTCTTATGTCTCTGGATTCTTGAAGTTGGAAGTACTGTCTGTGTTGCCATCTGCAGAGTGACAGTTATTCACTCAGTGTTCTTCCCAGCTGATGAGTGAGGTTTTAGTTTCACTACTTTTGCCCCTTTTAATTTCATTACACCCCAGATTTTGCCAAGGAAGCCCAAACTCATTTCTGTAACTATTTTAACACTATTTAGTGAAATAGAGCATTTGTATATCAGTTGCAAAGGAAAATATCAATATTAGAATTTTCATGGAAGATTTCTTAGAAGTGAAACTCAAAATGGGTTTAACAGATTAATAGAATTGGACTGGGTAGAGAAATTGGAAAGAAAAGAATTTTTTTACTAACAGTGGAAAAATATTGTACTAACAATGACTGGCATGCTGGAATGGTCAAAGCTGGGCCTTATATTGAAAATTAGAGATAAGATCAGCATAGTAGAGTTAGCTTATGGAAGTTTTTAGAAGTCACAGTAGAAATGTGGCATTTTGCTACTTCCTTATTCATTACAGTCACCTGTTTTAGCTGGCAGTGTTTCTTGTGTCCCGTGAGTTGGTGGATATTTATCTATGTTCAAGCCCCTATGCAGGCCTACCCTTCCTGAATTAGATTCAGGTACAAAGACCAACAGTACCACCTGTCACCAGCCAGGATGGAACAGAGCAAACTACATTAGGATGTTTTCTGATGCTTCTTTGCAAAGTACTGGTAAAGTCTTGTCACTTTTTAAAGTTAAACTTTATGTAAAATAGATGGATATTTCGTTCTGGTTTCCATGTTAGTCATCTCCCGGCTCCCAGCCTCTTGGCAGCCATGCTTAATTCAGTTATTGTGTGTTTACAGGCTGTTCAGAATTCCACACTGCCTAGAGTTTTTCCACGTACAATGTCCAGACACTTTTTTTTTTCCAACCCTTCTGAGCAGACAGAATCACATTTTAGTGCTCATGTTTGAGGCCACTCATTTCTCTTCTTTTTTATTTGCCTGTTAGTTTTGAATTTAGAGTATGCCGTGTGGACACCTTTTTCCCAACTCAGATCAGCATTTTATCTCTTT
>RJWM01007168.1:68268-80171 GCA_004363535.1 Dasyprocta punctata | reverse complement strand
ATAGATACTGTGAATGCTTCAAGTCCTGGAAGTCAGTAGCTACTGGGGGCTACTGGCCACACCTTCTATCTCCGAAAACAAGTGCATGTTGAAGGTTTAAATAAAAAAGATAAGAAATATGGTTTTTGGAGAGTCCAGGAAGGTCAGAACTCTACTGAAGCTGAAACAAAGACTTCTCTGGATTGCCTGTGTTTGTTAGATCCTTAATAATTTAGGGAGGTGCAGGAAGTAGCACATCTGAGGCAAATGTCTGGGAAAATGAGCAGGCCTTGAGAGTTTAGAGCAAAGACATTCTAGGCAGTAAATCTTGCCAATTAAGAAAACTGTTTGATTTCTAAGTTTGGCAGTTTATTGTCCTTGAATCCTTGGAAGGAAAGTCAGCAGCCCACAGCTTCAGTGCTGTATTGTCTTCAGAGACTGTGAATATAAACTTTTGAACATGGCCAGAGGTCACTTTTGCAGTCAGCAACTTAACTGTGACACATTCTGGTCCCCAACAAGTAGCTGTTGAAAATATTGTTCTATTTCTGTTCCCTGCCTTGATTAATTCTGCCTGAGAATGAATATTGGTGCCAATACTACATGGAACCATTATGAATTTGCCCCTCAGCTTACAATCCTGACTATTACCCTCAGTTCCTGATATTGTTTGGAACTTAAATATTCCTCAGCCTCCATGTTAAAGAGTTGGTCCCCAGGGACAGTGCTGGGACTCATGGTGGGTAGGTCTTAAAGGAGGTCTTCAAGTCACTGGGGTGTTCCCTGAAGGGGACTGTGGGGCTCCAGCTCCTCCTTATCTGTTTCTTTGCTTCTGGATCATAGGGCAATTGGGTTTGTTCTCCTTAGCTCTTCTATCAGGATGTGCTGCTTTGCCACAGGCCCAAAACTACAGGGCCAATGAACCATGGCCTGGAGCCTCCAAAACAGCCAAAATGTCTTAGATATTTTGATACAGTAATATAAAGCTATGAAGTCAGTCACAATCCACTCACCTACTGCCACAAATATTTCTACTCTTGTCAAGTATTCTGAGCATTTTTAGACTTGTACCTGAATTCTTGATTGTTCTTGCTGTTCTTGACGATTTGGGGTTGCTCTGATCTTACTTCTTCTCTGTCTGTGAGAAATTCCTCAGACATTCTGGCAAGTTGATGACACATTTATTTTTTCCAAACAGATCTCTTCGTGAATTTGTTAAAATCATTTTTCTTATTTTACTTATTTTTACGCTTTAATGTTAATGACAACCTTCATTCAATTCACCAACTTCTTGCCAAACTTTCAGTATCTGCTTAAATGTGTGCACAATCCTAAATAACACATGGTTTCTCTTTTATGAGAAATGCAAGATATAAAGAAAGAGTAATATAAAAGATAGATATTAGGAAGTAGGGAGGCACATCTTTTCCAATTGAGCATATTGACATCAAAGAAATATAAGCAAATATACTATACTAGGTTTATCTTTGGGTTTAAACTTGACTGTCTTGATTTAAATATTAATGACTAATAAGTTTAGACATAATGACATAAGCCACAGATTTAGAAATTATACTTTTAAAGGATAAATGCATTACCAAAAATTGGAAAAAGAACTGGAATCAGTGAATAGACTGAGGAAAAAAGGACAAGTAATATGTATATTAAAAAGTTTTCATATGAAACTATATGAAATAAATGAAACTACATAATGTATGCATCCCGAAATTTCTGCTTTGGAAGCATAAAATATTGAAAGATAAAATATTTATGATTTCTTAATAAAAAATTTGAACACCAGTCACAGTTCTGGCTTTCAGGCAACCAATGAAGAATGAAATTTTCAGCTGGGCATGGGGGCGTATGCCATTAATCCCAGCACTCGGGAGGCTGAGGCAGGAGGATTGTTGTGAGTTTGAGACCAGCCTGGGCTACAAAGTGAGTTCAAGGCCAACCTGAACTGCATATTGAGACCCTGTCTCAAAAAATAGGCCAGGGATTTAGCTCAGTGGCCTAAGTGCCTGCCTGGAGCTGGAGTTAACACGTATGCATATACTCACAATAGTATTTATTTCTCAGATTAAACATTGACAGTAATTAGTCCAGGAAAGACACCAAGGTGAGAGGCACCACTACCAGCAAAAAAAAAAAAAAAAAAAAAAAAAAAAAAAAAAAAAAAAAAAAAAAAAAAAAAAAAAAAAAAACCAACGAAATTTTCCATGAGTGTATTGAGTAATAGAAAGTAAAAAGGTAGAGTACCTGCTGTTATACAATACCATGTACTCATTCCTGCAAAATAACAATCTCAATGTCGACACAACTTCAAAGTTAGAAATACTTGCTAAATGAACATTTTAAAATGAGACACTGACATTACTTTTGGTGGCTTACTTCCTAAATAAATATGTTTTCAATAAGTTCTGCTATGTATACTCAGGATGAGCATTAATGCCGGAATTACCATGGGCAGTTTATAGAATCTAAGTCACTGAAGGTTCTTAAGAACAAAGAGTTTCATGCTTCCAAAATTTGTACATAGGGTAATGACTGAGGATGACATATAATGTTGTCTGATTTGTCAAATGCTTCCCAAGCAGTTCAATGATTGTATAAATTCTTTCAATACATGCCTTCTTGATGCATATTTCCTTCACTGAATAAAAGAACATGACAATAATGACCAATTTCTTTGCTTTCACTGCCTTCCTATTTCTTGTGACAGATGGTATTGCTTTATCAATGGGTTCTTATCCTAAAAAAGGAGACATTTTAGTCTAGGCTTTCATTTATCTACATTTGAGAAGCTGAGTTTATTCAAAATTCTCAAATACATATCAGTTAAGACTAAGTTCAGTGATACCTAACAGAAAAAATAGTTGGAGTTAACACGTATGCATATACTCACAATATTATTTATTTCTCAGATTAAAACAGTGACAGTAATTAGTCCAGGAAAGACGTCAAGGTACTATAGTCATTATGAACCCAATTTCCTTCTATATTTATACTGTCAGTTTTAAGACAAGGTGTTCATAACTAAGGCTGCCTAATTGCAAGTGACTGACACACCCATATGTTCCCTCTCCCTGTCAGGAAGAGGGAATTTAGGAGAAAACATGCTCCTAACAGAATTACCTATAAAGATATTTACATTGAAACCGTTCAGTAACTACTGCTGGACCTGCACTGGCTGAAATTTACAATTACATTATTACTTTCTAGAAGAAGGGCTACAAATTCAGTCTCTAGCTCACCATACTGACAGACAAGCAAAATTGGGTTAATAATTAAAATTGGTGGAAAAAACACTGCTGCCATGTTACGCCAGTCTTTTGTCTTTTGTTCAATGAAGCCCTTAATCTTAAAACTACAAATCAAAGGTGTTCCCAACCCCACAAATGCCAACATTCCCCAAGGTCCATGGAAGCATTGGCACTGTGGTAATACAGGGAATAGAAGTTTCTTTTGTATAGTAAGGCCTCATTTACTTGTAACTCAAATATGTACTTAAGAGTTTGTAATATTTTATCAAATATTTTATTGCAAGATACTTTTTCAGAAAGCAAGTATTCTCAACTTAATGTAATGATCTGTAATTGAAAATCCGACATTCAATGCAGAAATGTGTAACAGAAATTAAAGGAATAACTTTTCATATCATTTTAAATAGGAAAAAAATAGAACACACTACACCTCACTGAAAGCCTTAATGAATTTTCCAAATCATATCTCAGTGCACTGAAACACTTACTTAAATGTTACATACTATTCCAGGATATCAAACTGTTTAAAAACTACTTGCAGATCATCAAACAATTAATGTTGTTGTTAAATTTGTTTTTTATGCAGTAAAAAGTATAGTTTGTACATTGCCTTATAAACATTCTGTTTACTGTATTGTAAAGCCAATGTCATGTAACAATAAATAAATTCTCTTAGAAAAGTGCACACAGAAACTTACAGTAAAACAGAAATTTGTTGTAATAAACTATTTGCCATTTGAAATGAATATATAAAGCTTGAGGAAAGCTGAGAAGACAAGTGTGGAGGAGAGGTGAATAGGCACTGTTTCACTATTCATTTCAGAAGTCGATGCTACAAATAATTTGGAGGAAGAAGCAGGAATTTCCAAGAACCTATCCAACACAGAAGACATAATGAAGACTTTTTTTTTTTTTGGCGGCGCCGGGGATTGAACTCACAACCTCGCACCTGCCAGGGCAGGCGCTTAAGCCACTGAACCAAACTCCCGGCCCTGGTTTTTTGAGGCAGGGTCACACTATGTAGCTCAGGCTGGCCTTGCGCTCGCGTTGTAGCCCAAGCCAGCCTGGAACTCACAACACTCCTCCTACCTCAGCCTCCCAAGTGCTGGGATTAAAGGCATGGGCCATCACGCCCGGCTCATAATGCAGATTCTCTGTCATTATGTTGATGTTAAAATTTGCGAATGGAAATTCTTCAAGAGTGATGTTTAAAACTGATAGATGGAAAAAAACGCAAAGTAGAACTTTACTTACACTTCTAATTTTAACATTCAAATTTTCTCTGTATAGCAACGTAATACATAACAGATGTTTTTTTATAAAGAATGGTTCTTCTCTCACTGCCATAACATTAAAAGTAAATATTGATTTTCATATCCTGCTAGCTCATCCTCCATGTCACCTGCTCAATTACCAATAATATCAGGATAAAATCTTTTTGGTAAACTGTTGTTGTACTTTTTAAAACATCTACATTTGATTCTGACATCCTACTAAATTTTTCTGGAGTGTAATTAAAAATATTCCCTACATAATTTTGTTGACAATGTGCTGTTGTGAACTGGGCTATCTATCAGTGGTAGAGTGTCTGTCTAGCATGCCCACACCCTCAGCAATGAAAAAATTCTACTCTGTTTTAAGGGTGTAAATGTTTTTATGTAGTCTTGTTTTTATTTTAAAGCAAAGTTATATTGGAGATATGCACATTCTCTGGTATTTGAATACTAGGAACCAAAGAGATCCCACTAAAAACAGAGTAGCCGCATTCCTCTTATGTTTGTACTCTTACAACTAAATATCTCAGGGAACTTAAATAAATGAATCAATCAATCAACCAATCTAGAAATACTCTGAAATGTGAAAGAATAAGACCTGCAATTTCTAGAACATGAGAAGGGAACACACAATTCTGAGTTCCACGAACCCTCTCTTCTATCAGATCTTATGATAAACACCTGGAGGAGAGCTGCACTCTCTGTTCAACTTTTTTTTTTTTTTTTGGTACCGGGAATCAAACTCACAACCGCGTGCCTGCCAGGCAGGTACTTACGCCACGAAGCTAAATCCCTGGCCCTATTTTTTGAAGCAGGGTCTCACTATGTAGTTCAGGCTGGCCTTGAACTCATTTTGTAGCCCAGGCTGGTCTCAAACTCACAACAATCCTCCTGCCTCAGCCTCCTGAGTGCTGGGATGAAAGGCGTGAACCACCATGCCCAGCTCAATTCAACTTTTGGAAATGAAGTGGTGTTGCTCACTTTCCACACTGGCAAGGATATTCTTGATAGAGACAACCAGAAAGCTGAGGATGCATATATAGTTGGTTCTCACATTGTATTTTGATGAAGAAAACACATACTAACTAGCTTAACGTGGAGGCAGAGTCCATAATATTTGTCAAAGTAAGTAACAGCAAAACCACAATGTGAATGAGGAGAGACAACAAAGATCATCACTGAGATGGGTCCAATTTTTGCTTTTTCTGACATGACTTGCAAGTAGATATCATAATAACATTTTAAAGTAATTATGAATTATTTTGAAATAAATTAAGCAATAGGTGATGTTATGAAAATAACTAAAGTTGTGAAAAAGAATCAAGTAGGATTTATAGAACTGAAAGTCCATAACTCAAGTTTCTTCAAAGGAAAACCTCAAAGGACTGGTGCTCTAGCAAAGTAGAGATGTTATAAAATAGTGAACTGAGTACAGATTGATAGAATATACTTCTCATGAATAAAAGAGAGAAACTAGAATTAAAACATAAAAGAAAATGGTTTTTAAAGAGAGTAGCAAAAGAGCTAACATTGGCATCAGGGGAGTTCCAGAAGGGCAGAGTGAGAGTAGGACTGAGAAGTATTTGAAGAAATGATGGCTGAGACCCTCTCACATTTTGTGAAAGACACAAACCTATGGATTCAAGAGTTTAACTGTGTTCTGAGTAGGATAACTCCAAAAAAAAAAAAAAAACCACCAAAACAGATCTTACCATTTTTGCAAAACAAAAATAAATCATCTTGAAAACAGTTAGAAGCACATTACTTGCATAGAAGGATCAAATGATGAAAAGGAATTTGGTTTGTTTTCTTTAACCAAGAGTTTGAAGAAAAGAAACTGATGATATAACTAGACTGTATACACATACCAAAAAATTTTAAATGACTTGAAGTCCTAGGAGGAGTATACTATCTGACCATTATGGCCTCAAACTAGATATCAATAACGGAAAGGTGAGATGAAAATTACTCACAGCTGGAAATTAGACAACACACTTCTAAACAGGTCTTACATCAAACAGGAAGGCCCAAAAGACATTTTTAAAGGTACATAAATCAGTGGAAATTAAAATATAGTATGTCAAAATTTGTATGATGCAGCATAGTACTGGAAGTTCCACCTAACAAAATAAAGTAAGGGTAACAAATAAAAGTAAAGGAAGTAAAATTTCTCTGTTTACAAGAGATATACTTTCTATAAACTTTCTAAAATTAATGAGTTTATCAAAGTTAAATGTGTAGTAGCATCACACAAAGATTCAATCAAAAGTCTAGATCTTAGTAATGAACATTCGAAAACTGAAATTTGAAACAAAACCATTTATAATTGTTCCTAAAAGAGACGCTAACATATTAATGTATGAAAATATGTTCAAGTTCTATATTTTTAATTACAAAAGGCTGGTTAAAAATCAAACAAGAATTCAGTATGTCACTGCATCTATCTTGTTCATACTCGGAAAAGTCAACATTGTAGATATATCAATATTCAATTCACTGTTCTATACATTTAATCTAATTTCTCTAAAAATTTCAACTAAGGATTTTGTAAATACATACAAACATCCTAACATTGTTATGGAAGATCACTAGATAGAAGAGTGATTTTATGAAAGAATGAAATACAATAAGCATTGTACCTGATAGGGAGCCCTAGCACTTGGCTATAGAAATGAGGTCAGTGTGATATTGCTGGAGGACAAGACATGAACACAGATGGGAAAAAATATAATCCAGATATAGACCCACATAAATATACTTAGTGTAATTATAACAAAGGCACAAAGCAATTCTGTGGAGGAAAAGGAGCCATTCGAAACAATGGTGCTGGAACAATTGAAAATATAGACATAAGCACTAAATGACCTAAATCTCAGTTCTTACACAGGAAAATTTAAAATAGGTAATGAGAATAAATTTTAAATATACAACTATAAAATACTGAACAAAAGTACTAGAAAATCTTTGTTGAAGATGATCATACTTCTTGCCAAATTCTTAGAAGTGACAACAAAATCACCGTGTGTGTGTGTGTGTGTGTGCGCGTGTGTGTGTTGAAGGAGACAGTTTAGCCTGTAAAGCACAGGAGACAAACTTCAGGAAAGACAGAAATGTTCTTTGTTATTAACAGAGAGGTTTCACAACAGGTATGTATTGACGTAAAGTGCTTGGGTTGTATAATTAAGATTAGATTACTGTATTATATGTAGCTAATAGTTCGATATTTAAAAAGACAAGAAAATAGTATAAATATAAAGTAATTTAACTATTATAATTAATTCATGGAAGAACTGAAGGAATGGAATATAAAACAGGCATACAACTGAGTAAAATTGTTTAAGAATTGATTATTTTCATAAGTGATGAAAATATCAGATAAACATTTTGGCAAGTAGTGATCAAGTACTAGTTATATATAAAAATTTTAAGAGCTTAAGAAGTTATAAAATTATCTATCATTTCTGTACTTTAAGCAAACATAAATTTCTCTGTTAAAAATGGGTCTGGAATGATATAGAAATAGGCTAAATCTTATTAAGGAAAAGTTAAGGCGAAAGTAATGAATCAGTTCAGAAGAGAAACAAGATACTCATTGTACATTTTCATAGAGACCAAAGGAAGGAGATTGTATTTCATTAACAGAGAGTTTTAAAATCATTGTTGGAATTCCTCCAAAAGTAGGAAAGTTTGTGTTGACAGCAATGCAATGCACCTGCCGAGAACCAACTTCACCATTCAGTGGTTTCAATATTGGCAAAGTTTTGGAGCCACCAGAGCTCAGGGTATAGAGTGGAACAGGAGATCAAATATCCCACTGGGGACCAGGAAACAATTATCAGTAACAACTGAAGAGACTGCTGTGATGTATTGGCTCTACATAAAGTGTGTGGGAATTTTCACAACCACTGAAATAAGAGAAATTCTCACCTATTCCCACTGGCTACTGGTTACAATAGAAATTTTCACTAATCTACGTAAGTTTTCTAAGCATCATGACATTTATTAAAAGAAACAAAGGATGTGATTAGTTACTTTATGTTTGAGTTTGAAAATACAGAATACCCTTATTACCATTTCTAGTCAAATTGAGTCTAGATATTCTGAGTTACTAAGCACATAAATACATCGAAATTTTTTTTAGAAATTGTTAATCTGTAACTAGCTACCCAGAAAATCATCCTACAGAGACTGAAAATAAACTCTGACCTCAAAAAGTTATCAAAGAAAATGCAGTGGTGACAAAATTTCATTTTAACGGTTATGTGAAACTCAGGATTCATAAAAGATTGGAAAGACCATTGGAAGTCTTTGCAAAAGGTTATGACAAGCAACAAGCACATGATTACAATTGCTGAACTTGAAAAAAATCTGACAAGAGAGATAACATTGATCATTTTTGTATTAGAAATTTGGCTTTCTGTGAAAAAAGATAAATGTATCTTCTGATATTTTGTGGGCTTTCAAATCTAGCAGGAATTATTTAGAGCATTAAAAGGTGTCATGTTGATAATTATTTTAAAGAAATTCTGACTTGGGTAAATTACAAGAGAAAAAATACTCATGTTCAGAGGAGATATGTTTTCAACTCAGGTCTCAAACTATCTTCTTAGCTAAAGTCTTAACAAACATAGGCTTATGATCAAAAACCATGAACCATGAGGAAATATAGCACATTGAATCAGAGTTATCTGGAGAAGTAAATAGAAACCTTTATATTGAGTCTCTATGGAAATTGTCTTACATCTTTTATATGTTTTTCTATTCTGATTTTTAATATGGGAGTATGATAATTAACTTTATAAAGTCTTAAAAGTAAATGAACCTAATTCTAGAAAATTGAAAGGAGAATGGAAGGAAGGGAAAGAAAGAATTAAAATATGTCATGTGCATGTATCAGTTTCCTCTAATGAATGTAATCATGTAATACAAACATGTACTAATAAAAGTAAAAACAGAATTATCTAGACTAGATATTGGATTACCAAATATAACATTCTGATTGGCAGGCAGAATAGGAAATAATGCACATGGGAGTATAGCAAATCTAAAACTTACATGAATAATCAACTTCAAGGCCTTTCTTCAGTGGATAACAAACCTTGGGACCTGGCTGGTACTCAGACACTGGCCTAGATAATTGGTTGTGAAATACAAAGAGTAGATGTAGAAAATGAGGAAAATAAAAAAAAGATTGGTACCTACAGGGACACTATAGCCTACATGACTAAAGATAGACATTATATTAGAAAAAAAGAGTCAGGTTATATGCATATTTCTGAATTTGTTAAAAAAAAATGGGGGTTTTAAATAAGAGCCAATAGCAAAAAATAATGTATAAACTCAGGTACAGATTGCAATAGCAAGTTAACTTCCCTAATAATCCAAGACTGATTCTTCAAACACCTGGCTTGAAATATATTATTTTAGCTTAAATCAAAATTAGTACTATTTTTTACTGTTTTGCCAATTTTTCTTCTTAGTAAATGTTTATATAACATACTATAGTATAATTTACTCTCCTATATTTTCCTATAAATTTCCCAAATTCACAAAAGGAATTCTAAACCAATATATCTACAGAAACAAGAATATTTGAGAATTTTAAAAGTAATAAATTTCAGTTAAGTGACTTCTATTCCACTATTTAAAAATATTTTAACACTCATTATTTTTGTTATTTTGAATGAACTATATGCACAATCAGAAAATCATTTGAAATTGTAACTATATTTTCTAATAAAAGTTTAAAGCTTGAGTATACCACTATTCTTTGTCAAAGTATACAGTATCTTATTAACTATTAGTGACAATTGTAAAACTTTGTAGATACAGTTTATAACAAGATGATTTGATTAATTTTTATTTATAATACCAAAGTTCTGTATTGTATTTTAAAATTCATTAAAAATATGACAGGATATTAAATAGTATATACATGGTTTTATATAAAGAAAATGTTAATAACTGCCTGGTAGTCTTGAAAATTCTGTTAAGTGTGATGACCTCATTTGAGTGATAAATTGTTGAGATTAGTCCTTTAATTCATTATAGTCAATTCTTTTGAAAGTTGTAATAGATATTTCAGTGAATTAGAGGATTAATCTAGCAATCTGTCAAACAAGGTAACCTGATAGTTTGAAGCTTTCCTGAGTATAATGTAATTTTAAACCAAGCGTGATCATATCCCATGAGCAACAAATTGAGATACTGCATGTAACTTAATTTTCAAGGGTAATTATATTAAAAGAATAAGATTTAAATAGCATTTCAAATCCATACATTCCTAAAAGAGTGGTTTAATTTATTCTTTAAAGCAGGGACTAGGTTAATTTTTTTAAAATTCCATAAAGTGCCTGTATTTAATAAATACATTAGGAGTGATATAGTAATCAGTCCTTCCTAATCTATTTTTCAAAGCTAGCTTTTAAAAAAATATGTGCCATCTGAGCCAAGGCACACAGGTGTAGCTATCTTATTAGTAAAGTGTATCTTATAAATAATCAGGAGAAATTGCTAAAGTTGATTGAGGCAATGCAAATGACTAGGAAAGGGTTATGTAGCACGATCGTGTTTATTAAATTCAATGTGACATTGTTAGATTTTGTTAGGAACAAAGGCACCACATAGTTTTTGACACAAAGAGGAAAAATCAGAAATTGCAATGGATCCTAAATATTACAATGATCAGCATACAAAATGAAATATATAGATAAATACGTAGAGCCATCTGGACTGTGTGTGTGTGTGTGTGTGTGTGTGCGCGCGCGCGCGTTTGTGTGTGCATGTGTGTCGGGGGATATGAGTAAAGGGAGGAGTAGAACTGAAATGTTAGGATGAAAAAATGTTTCTAAGTTATATGGGGTTTTCACATTATTCTAATGACTCCATTAAACTTTAAAACAATATTCAGTATCCAAAAATAGTTCTTTAAACTGGGCGTGGTGGCGCACACCTTTAATCCCAGCACTCGGGAGGCTGAGGCAGAAGGAGCGCTGTGAGTTCAAGGCCGGCTTGGGCTACAACTCGAGCACAAGATTGGCCTGAGTTACACAGTGTGACCCTGCCTCAAAAAACTAGGGCTGGGAGTTTGGCTCAGTGGCTTAAGCACCTGTCTGGCAGGTGCAAGGTTGTGAGTTCAATCCCAAAAAGACAAAAAAAAAAAAAAAAGAACAAAAATATTTCTTTACCCTTGTATAGGATATGCTATGTACCCCCAAGTCCTCATACTTTTGATGGGGCTGAGTCTGATGCTTGTGATCAGTTTGTTGTCTAGCACCAGGATTAATGACGTGACTGCTACACCCGCCCAGGGGTGGAGCTGAGATACAGTATAAGGGAAGGCGGGTCTTCCTCTTGCTTGCTTCCTGGCTTCCGCCCTCTCTCTCGC
>RJWM01007168.1:0-68168 GCA_004363535.1 Dasyprocta punctata | reverse complement strand
GGATTGCGGCTTGCAGCTTGCAGCCGCCATGAACTGTAGCCCCGTCATCCCATGCTGCCTTGGAGCCCACTTTATGGACTGAAACTCCCGAGAAACTGTAAGAATAAACCTTTCCTTCCCTAACTTTGGGCATCAGGTATTTTGTCTCAGCAACGAGCGAAAAGTAACTAAGACAACCCTTATAAGTGGTACCAAACACAAAATCACGCGTCATATTCAAACACACTCTTATGTTACCTTCCGTTTTACTAAGATCTCCAAGAACTGTCCCTAGACTGGACAAATTTTACCAATCTGTACAAGAAAGCCCCACATCAGTGGCCTTACATATTTTTTGCTTAGAACAATGCTTCCAAAAAATGTTTCCATTTTCCCTTCTTAATAACATTGTGTCTTCCTCCTTACATCTTGCTAGGGATTTACAAGATAAAATATTAGACCTGAGGGTTAGTTCTCTAGAATTCAGTGAGGACCACCATTAGAGGCCTGATGTATAAAGAATTGATGGGATAGCTATATGTCATAATCTGTAAGTAAGATACTTCTCATGACTGGAGAAGTCAGATGTGAAATCTGACACATTTATAATGTCCAAAATAATTATGTTTAATATTTACTAATTACCTATTGTATTCTAAGCAGCATTCTTTATGTTATTAATTCATTTACCCTATATCAGTGAGCATACTAAGAACAATTTTTACCGCTCTGTAGTTTTACACATTTTGAAGTCATCAAGATATACCAAACTTCTTACAACTAATGTCACAAGTCTGAGCTTTGTACAGAGCATGCTCTTTCTAGTGCCCATCAAGTGGTAGCAGCATTAGACACTTGGATGCACTGATTTTTAATTAAGCTCATTGATAAAATTATACACTTAAAAAAAGGAGTTAACATACCTGAAAACCTACAGGAATATTGAAAATTTTTAATTGTCCCATGACTTTGAATCTTTGGGAAAAAAGAAATGTTAATGATCATAACATATTTTCCTAGATCTGAAATACTTGAAAAAGTCTAGAGCTGTGATACCACTGCAGAAATCACTGTCATTAGAGTGCATAAAATCACACAGCATGACTAAAAGAACCTTTCGTAACCTGACAGAGAATCTAGGTCCATGGTGGTTCAAGACTGAATTTGGCGGTTTCCCCAGTTAGCAGTGACTATGAAATACACAGGCAGCGGCTGTTCTGTTGCTCAGAAGGAGCCCCCACATGTCTCTTGAAGTCCAAAGTACAGGCTTATCCCTTGTCACTTGCAATATGCTCACTCTGTTGATGTCTATTGTGGCAATGCATCAATGTGGTTTTTATCTCTTTCTTGTCGAGAGTCCTTCTATACTAATAAACAGGAAAAAAATGTCATGATTTGTGTCTCCCACAGACTAAATATGTCAGTAGTTTGGAGCCATTAATCTTGACATACCAACTCAGAAATGTATCAAACAAACCACACATTCTCCACATTTCTTTGACAGTTAGGTCCTTCTTACTGCAACTGCACTAAGAGAGATATTAAACAAATCATTTGGGTAAGTATGTTAAATACAGAATCAAGGACAACCAAAATTTTAATTCAATATTCCCAGCAGTGACTAGGAAGTGATGCTTCCTATCATAACTCGGGGGTCTCTGTTATCAGAATGTCAGATAAAATATCTGGCTAAGAATTAGGTAGTGAAGAGAAAATCAAAGCAGTCCTGTTACATAGCTGATCAAAAACTAACGGTCAAATATTGAGAGTTCAAAATTGGAAACCAAAAATTAGGAGTGGGAGAAACTGTTACTCTTTCCTCTGTACTTTGGATTTATCTGAACCTCTGGAAAACAGGGTGGACCTTTCCTCAAAAATCACATGACAAATTCAACTGGAAACACACTCAGACACTCCAAGAAATAGTTTTACCTGTTCTCTAGGTCTTCCTTAGCCACTTCAACTTTACACTTAAAATTAATCATCACATCCTTTTCACTTTCTTATTGCTTCCTTATAAAGCACAAAATCTTTTAATGTCCAATTTATCTATTTTTTTATTTTGTAGTTTATATATTCATGACATATCTGAGAAATAATTTCCTAACCTAATGCCATGAGAATTAATCCCATAATTTTCTTTATAGCTTCTTATACTTTTAATTCTTATACTTACACCTGTTATCAATTCTTGTCTATATTGATAAATGTATCATTTATGCTCAAATATGAAAAATAAAAAAAGATAATGTGTATACTGTTTATTAGCAGAGACGTCTATCTCTCAGACTGACAGTGTCCAAAACCAAAAATGTCAAAACTGAGCACATATACTTTGCAAATGTTGTGTAATATGACCATTGTTGTACTGCAGCAATGCATAAAACAGAGAAGTGACCACTCTTCATTTGAATCAGTTCAAGTTAAACATAGTTCTCAACAGACGCTACCAAATGATATGCAGAATCAAATCACCAAACAGCAGGTACAGTAGAGTCATTATTAGTGTGTATTATCGCTTACCTTTCTGTGAGAAAATGAGAGCAGAAAACACCCTGTGAAATGAAAATTCTTTTCTGATTTCTATTCCTCTGTGCTGATAATTCTGCTTTGGTCTTAAATGAGGTGAACAGTATGACGCAAAAAACTGCAAAAGAGTGATTTTTTTCCACAGAGAAACCGATGGTACAGGTGCATCAAGTTATTCAAGGAAACAGTGGCAGACTGAATGACTGAATGATTTACAGCTTCCAGGAATTGGCATCATAAATTCTGAGCCTGGACAATGACTCACTCTGGTGGTGTTCTTAGTTGGGTGTTTTTCCTGGATGGTTTCTGAATGTATGTTTTCTACTTTCATAGGATCTGCCTTAGTCCCTTTCTTTATCAGTGAGACACCTGCAACCTGACACTCACAGCTAAAGGAGGAGAGGTTTATTTTGACTGATGGCTTCAGACATTTCAGTCCACATTTGCAAGCTCAAACACAAAACATTCACAGAGGAAGGGCTTGGTGCAAAGCAAAGTCGCTCAGATCATCATAGTCAGGAAGCAGGAAGAGCATGCAGGAAAAAGAGAGCAAGATACATCACTCCAGGTTGCACACCATTGACACACCTCTTCCAACAGTGCCTCGCACCCTAATAATACATTCAGGCTCTAAGATTACAGGTAAACCACTATTCCACATCCCCATCACTGTGTACACGACAATTTTAGAGGAAATTCCAGATGCAAACCACAACAGTATTCAACTGTGCTTCTGTTGTTCTTTAACAAGTATTTTCTGTTCATGCTTACTTAAATGGCTTTTATTATTTGCACCTAAGAACCATGTTTAAAGCACTCCCAATTTACTCCATCTACAAATACAGCCTGAGCTGGCAATTGTTCTTTGCTGTGCTACTGTTACACATCTATATTCCATAACTTTACCTTCTACCCGTACCACTTTCTAAATTGTTTCCTTCTGTTTGTGGAATAGTATGAATTGATTCTTCTATATGGAGGGGTCCAGTCCCCAAAATTGATCCATTTCCCAAATTATGAACTTCAGTCTCATGTTCTCTATCCTACCAGCTCAAGTGGTCAAAAAATCTTGCTATGTTAAACAATTTGATACTTCTACTTTTCCCTTCACTTTTTTTCTATTTTGTATTCACTTATTTCTCTGAGTTTAATCATATAGTCCAGTATTTTACATTGTTTTCTTGTTCCTCCGACTTATTTTTTGCCTTCTAGGAGCTGAACAGAGCTAGAAAATTATCTCAATTAAAAAGTTAGCTCCTCACTCCAGGACCTAGGGGCTCCCGGGATCCTGTGGCCTGCTTCCCTCCTAGCTCCAGGACCTAGGGGCTGCCAGGATTATTGGCCCTGTCCCCCTCCTTGCTCCTTGGACCTAGGAACCAGCAGGTTCATCAGCCCCACCCCTTTCTCTCCACGGACCTAGGGACCACTGGGATCATCGGCTACCCCTCTTCTCTCTCCATGGACCTAGGGGGTCAGTGGAATTGCTGGTCTCCCCTTCTCCTTCCACACAACCTTAATGACCAGCGGGATCATTAATCATTCACTCCCCTACACCCAAATGACCACAACAGCCCATGGACAATTAGCTACCACTTCCACCACCTGCAGAACCTTTGTGGGCTGGTGGAAGCCTCAGAAACCCCTCACCAACACAGAGGACCTCAGGCTTGAAACAAGGTGGTGAGTTTCCCCCTCAAATATAGGACCTCAGTGGGTAAATGAGTGCAGCAGTAACTCCCTCCTCAGCTGTAGATCCTTGGCAAGTTTGGCAAGAGTATGGGTGAGACCTTCTCCCATATACAGAACACCAGGTGGTTTGAGAAGAGTGCCAACAAGGCCTCCCCCAATGCGGAGAAAATCAAAAGGGCCTACAAGACACCCAGTGACATAGTAGGATCCCAGCTGAGGTGCACACTATAGCCAGGTAGATCTGGTGGCCTGGATCAGCTGGAAGTTGTAGTAACAATAGGAACAAAGAATTGACTTACATTAGTATTCCTAGGCTGGTCAGCCTAGGAAGAATATAGGACTCACCCAACAGGCCCTGCTTGAGGAACTCAGGTGACTGGCCACCCCTTCATTGTGGGACCCAGCAATTAGCCAAACATCAACCACACTGTGGGACCTTAAGACACACACGATGGATAGTTAACACTAGTGGGACTGAAAAGACCAAAATATTAACCCAAGAGGTTAAATGACAAAACGAAAAAGCAAAATGCAATCTCAAACATCCAGTCCATCACGAACAAGTACAGGAAACACTGAAATAGAGGACATTAGTAGTTATACACCTGAAATTTCTAAAAAGATAGCAAGTGAATAAAGAAACAAATCCGTAGGACTGTAGAGGAAATCAGATAAGAAATAATCTCTCATGTAAAGAAAGGACAACCTTAATAAAGGAGTTGATCATTATAGCTAGAGAAGACATAGTTAAAAAAAAGTACAGGGGCATGGGAAAATGAAGGAAACCTTGAATGAATGATACAGAAAAGAGGTAGGATGTATGAAACAAATTCAAAGAGATATCCAGGAAATAAAAAATTATATTGAAAGCTGGCAAAACCATTTGAATGAAGCTAAAGACAGCATTTTGGACCTTGAGGACAGGATTGCAGCTAGCGATTATGGAAGGAAAGAATTTCTAAAAATACCAAGACAGCATGAAATAACAATTCAACAGCTTTCTAATGGTGCAAAGAGGAACAGTATAAGATTAATAGGCATCAATAAAGATGCAGGAGTCAATGCAAATGACATTGGTAAACTATTCATAGAAGTAATAGCAGGAAATTTCCCAAACATGGGAAAAGAATCAGATATTCAGATAAGTGAGGCATATAGAATGCCAAAGTCATAACCATAATAAATCTACACCGAGACATATAATAATTAAGATCCCAGAAATCCAGCACAAAAACAGAATACTAAAAGCTGTTAGAGAAAAGACACAACTCATCTATTAAGGGAAGTCTATTAGAATCATGGCAAACTTCTCAGCACAAACCCTCAAGTCAAGACAAGCTTGGAGCAGAGTGTTTCAAGCCCTGAAAAAAAGCAACTTTCAACCCAGACTGATGTACCCTGCAAAATTTTCTTTGGAAATTAATGGAGAAATAAGATACTTCAGTGACAAAAAACAACTGAGGAAATTCATGTCCACCAAACCAATCCTAGAAAGAGTATTGAAAGACATACTAGATAGAGAAAACAATGTATACAATTTTCAGAACCATAGAAGAAAGAAACCACCAGACAGGGCAAGCAGTTAAACAGGGGGAAAAAGCAGGAAACCAACAACAGGAAAATAATATGACAAAGTTGATCCAGTACATATCAACTATCTCCATCAATGTAAATGGCCTCAATTCACCAATTAAAAGAAATAGGTTGACAGAATGAATCAAGAAACAGGATTCTACCATATGCCATATACAGGACACACACCTGACTCAAAGAGAATCTCATACACTAAAAGTCAAAGGGTGGAAAGCAATATTTCATGCAACAGGAACACAGAAAAAAAGCAGGGATAGCTATTCTATTTGCAGACAATGTAAACTTCAAACCAAAAATGATCAAAAGAGATAAAGAAGGTCACTACATACTTGTTAGTGGAAAAATTTAAGAAGAAAAGTTAACAATCATAAATATATATGAACCAAATACAGGAGCACCCAACTATATAAGACCAATACTAGTAGATATGAAAAACCAAATACACAATAACACAATTGTGACAGAGAACCTTAATACCCAACTGTCACAAAGAGATAGATCAACTAGAACAAAATTTGGCAAAGAAATAACAGAAGTGAATAAAATCTGTGAACAAATGGACTTAGGTGATGTTTACAGAGTGTTCCACCCAACCACATCAGAATAGACATTCTTCTCAGGTGCGCATAGGACAGTCTCTAAGATAGAACCCATTGAACATCCTTAAGTAAGTGCAAAGGCACTGAAATTATCACATGCATATTATCTGACCATAGTGCACTGAAATTGGAAATTAATGGCAAAAAAATGATAAAACCTACATAAACACAGGGAAATTGAATAACAACATCTTGCACAACCAATGGATTACAGGTGAAATTAAAAGAAGTAATTAAACAATCTCTACAATTCAATAAAAATGTAGATCAATATACCAAAACCTGTGGGATGTAATGAAATTTATCCTAAGAGGGAAATACATAGCAATGAATTGTCACATCAGGAAAACAGAATGAGCACATATAAACAACCTAATACTACACCTCAAGTTTCCAGAAAAAGAAGAGTAAGTCAAGTCAAAAGCTCATAGAAGAGAGGAAATTATAAAGATCAGAGCAGAAATTAACGCATTTGAGACTAACAAAACAATACAAAAATTAATGAATCAAAGACCTAGTTCTTTGAGAGAATAAACAAAATTGATAAACCTCTAGCCCACCTTATCAAGAAAAAGAAAGAAAAAAACTAAAATTCGTGCAATAAGGAATGAAAAGAGTGACATTACTATAGATTCCATGGATATTCAGATCATGAATACTTACTTTGGAAACCTTTACTCACATAGGGAGGAAAACACAGAGGAAATGGACAGATTTTCTACAAACATATGAATTACCAAAGCTGAATCAAGAAGATATAACAATTTTGAATAAGCCAGTATCAGCTATTGAAATTGAAAATATGATTAAAAACTTACCAACAAAGAAAAGCCCAGGTCCTGATGGATGCGTGGCTGAATTTTATAATAAATTTAGAGAAGATTTAATGACAATACTCCTCGAACTTTTCAATGAAATTGAAAGGGTAGCAATTCTTCCTAACTCATTGCTGGAGGCAAGTATTACTCTGATACCAAAACCAGAGAAAGACCCAGCCAAAAAGGAGAACTATAGGCCAGTCTCCCTAATGAACATCGATGCAAAAATTCTCAGCAAAATACTGGCAAATAGAATGCAGCAAATCATTAAGAAGATTATACATCATGACCAAGTGGGATTTATCCTAGGAGTGCAGGGATGGTTTAACATACTCAAATCAACAAGTGTAATACACCACATCAACATAGGTAAAGACAAAAATCACATGATGCAGAAAAAGCTTTTGATAAAAGTCCAACACTTGTTCATGATAAAAACCAGACAGAAACTTGGAATAGGTGGTATCTACCTCAATCTGATAAAAAGCCATCTATGACAAACTAACAGCCAACATTATACTAAATGGACAAAAACAGAAAGATTTCACTCTAAAATCAGAAACAATACAAGGATGTCCACTATCACCACTCCTATTCAATATAGTTCTGGAAACATTAGCCAGAGCACTTAGACAAGAGAAAGAAATAAAACGAATAAAGATAGGAAAGGAAGAAGTTAAACTATCACTATTTACAGATGACATGATACTCTAGATCTCGAAAACTCTATCGAAAGACTACTAGAGTTAATAAGCAAATTCAGCAATGTAGCTGGATACGAAGTCAACACTCAAAAATCAATAGCATTCCTGTACACAAGCAACAAACTCACTGAGAGAGAAATTATGGAAATGACACCTTTAACAATAGCAATGAAATATTTAGGAATCAACCTAACAAAGGATGCAAAAGACCTGTACACTGAAAACTATAGTATTCTAAAAAAGGAGATTGAAGAGGATGTTAGAAAATGGAAAGGTATCCCTTGCTCTTGGTTAGGAAGAACCAACATTGTGAAAATGGCCATACTCTCAAAACTGTTTATACAGATTTAAAGCAATTCCAATAAAAACAGCCCATTAACATACCTTACAGATCTAGAGGAGACATTCCAAAAATTCATTTGGAAACAGAAGAGACCTAGAAGAGCAAAGACAATCCTGGGCAAGAAAGACAAGGTAGGAAGCACCACAATCCCTGACATGAAATTGCATTACAAAGCTACAGTGAGAAAATCAGCATGGTACTGGCAAAAAGACAAACCTGAGGATCAATGGAACAGATTAGAAGGTGCAGACACAACTACAAAGACACTTACACACCTTATCTTTGACAAAGGGGTTAATCATGTTCACTGGAAGACAGATAGTCTCTTTAATAAATGGTGCTGAAAAAATTGACTTTGCACATGCCAAAGACTGAAATTAGACCCATGTTTATCACCATGCACTAAACTAAAGTCAAAATAGATCAAAGATCTAAATATTAAAACAGAAATGCTAAACCTACTGGAAGACAAGGTAGGTAGAAACCTTGAAGACACAGGGGTAGGTAAAGTGTTCATGAACAAAACACAAACTGTATCGGAAGTACTTCAAAGAATCAACAACTGGTATCTCTTCTTATTAAAAAGTGTTTGTACTTCAAAAGAAATCACCAACAGAGTGAAGAGAAAGCCCACAGAATGGGAAAGAATTTTAGCAGCTGTCCCTCAGACAAAACACTAATATCTAGAATATGTAAAGAATTGAAAAACATCAGGCCCCCCCAAATTCAAAGACCCAATCCAAAAATGGTCATCTGAGCTGAACATGCACTTCTCACAGAAACAAATGCTAATGGCAAATAAATACATGAAGACAGTCTCAACATCACATTTAATTTGAGAAATGCAAATTAAAACAACACGGATTCCATCTCACTCCAGAAAGAACAGCTGCCATCAAAAAATCAACTGACATCAATGTTGGTGGGGTTGCGGGAAAAAAGGAACACTTCTTCACTGCTGGTGGGAGTGAAGACTGGTGCAACCACTGTGGAAATCAGGGTGGAGATTCCTCAAAAAACTAAGGTTGAAAGTCTCATTTAACCCAGCTATTACCCTTCTGGGTATTTTCTCAGAAAAATTGAAATTGTCATGCCACAGTGATATATGTGCACCCATGTTTACAGCAACACAATTAGCTTTGTAATAGCTAAATCTTGGAGACAACCAAAATGCCCATCAGCTGCAGAATGGATAAAAAAGGTGGCATTTTTATACAAAGGAATATAACTCAGCTATAAAAAAGGATAACCTTGAGCCTTTCATAGGTAAATAGAGGCTACTTGAGACTTTACTCATAAGTGAAATAAATCAAACTCACATTTATAAATATCATATTGTCTCCCAAGTATAAACAATAACAAAAAATTAAAATCTGAAAGAGTAATAAGATCCTATATATAAAATAGATACTGTAATAATGAAAGGGAAAGAAAGCACTCAAAGGGACAGAACAACTAGGACAGGGGAAAGGAAAAAAGGAACAAAGGAAAAGATTATATATATGTTAGTAAACACATAAAAATGTATGTATGTATATGTATGCTAAATATAATAACTATACTACTAATCTCTGTTCGTTCATCAAAAAGAACAGTTTGTGCTGTCATTGTTTGATTGATCACTTTTGTGCCTAGAGTGTATAACCTGAACAACAACTTCTAAGACAGCAATATGGAATATATTAACAAATATTTTTGAAATTCTGTATCATTCTGTCCTTTGTTTCTGTTTTGCTTTTTTAAAAGTAAAAAAAATTTAAAAAGAAACTTAATAGCATCATGAATTGAAGATCACACACTATAACTAGATCCACCATATGGCATGCATAGTGTCCAATATTTATTTGATGAATATACCCAAGAATATCTCACAGATTCCAGCTTACCCCAACATCAAGCATTCTTGCTACTCCAGTAATGTCATCAAGTGATCTATTGTATCTTCCTAAAACATGCAGAAACACTTTTAAATTCACTATCAAAACATGTTATCTGTACCTGCAAGCTTCCTAGAATTTGATTCTTTCTGATTTGTCTCTATTTTACTCTCATAGAATTTTATATTTCTACTTGAAATCGCTTTGCTTAAAGAAAATTTAAACAAGGAAGGAGGAGAACAAGAAGGAAGAGGGAAAGAAGAGAAAAAGGGGAAGAGAGGGAAGGAATAAAAGAAAGAGGCAACAAGGAAAGAAAAGAGGAAAACATTGAAGAAACCACAGACACAATTTTTTCAGATATTATGAGGCTTTTCTAACACAGATCTTGAGAGTTTTTGATATTCAATTCATGTAGAGAACACAAATTAAGTGTTTCACTGTCTCTGACAGAACTGCTACTTGCTTCTATCTGTTTTTCATAAATATTTTACCTGGAAGAAGATTTGACCTGGAAAATATGGGTGTCTATCTATCTATCTATCTATCTATCTATCTATCTATCTATCTATTCACTAGCAATTGAATTTAGAGTAGCCCTAGCCCTGTGACTAAATGGTGGGAAAAGAAGGTAAGTCCTTTTTCTCAGTAGCCCTCCCTTATTTGAGTTTTGTACAGTACATGTAGCTGAAGAAGAGTGTTCACAATAGAGAGATGTCTTCCGTGTATTCCCAGAAGTGCCAGTCAGAATTCAGCGTGTTGACTGTGTCTCAATGTGCTTCTTGCTAACTTCTTATCCAATCTCGATTCCAGAAAAATCTTAGACCTTTAGTAAGGGTAGAACCTTTCTAGTATGAACTAATTTCATGCCTGTGTACCTACTCTTGAGAAATTTTATGGTCTCCAAGATTTTACGAGCTACTCACACCTTTTATAACAATCATTTAGTATACAGTATAGTACCTATTAATCAAATAGGCAATAACTTCAAGGTGGCATCAAGGAAAATCCTGTGACATGTCCATTTTCTACTTATCAACAATCTAAGAATGAAATATACCAAAGGTAGATGTAAGGATAGCTAGATGACCTTAGAGGATTAACTGTACACAGAAATCTCAGATGTGACAAAACATAGAAATGGGATATTACAATGATAAATTTATTCTGCACCATATAAATTTACAATTTAAATACAGTTCGTATATTTTCTTCGTTAAATAGAAATGCTTATTTCTTTCTGATTATATAAATAATTCATGTTTTTAAAAGATACTTCTAGCAGTATAGCCAAATGTAAGAGGAAAGCCAAAATCACTTGAAATTTTCGATTACTTAATACAGTCATCAATAAGCTTTTAATAAAAAAATGTATGCATAGATACATGCTTTTTTTTTCAATTTTGTCTCTAACAAATTTCCTTTTGGTCTTAAAATGTTTAAAACTCATGTTTTGAAAAATTGGTGATTTCTCTCTTCATCAATCTGTATGTTTGCATTTTCACACAATAAAGAATAAAATTTTGTATAAGTATATTCTTCTTCTGTGTATGGAATTGGGCTTGAATCATATGCATGTTTTAGTAGTTTGGTTTCTACCTTAAAATTATATTGTGAAATCTTCTCTAGGCAACTGAAATACATTTAACTCATCCTTGCCAAGGCTGTGCATTTCCCTGGAAATACTGTTATATTAATTTTGTCAACATGGTCTCTACTAATGCTTTAGCTCATTTGCAGATTTATCCATGCCATAAATATGATTTACTTTCGTATTCATTTTAGAAAACTTATACCATACAAATAAATATTGGTAAGTAAATCTTCAGATCTCTTGAGTCTTCCTGACATGTTGGAGAAAATGTTTAACATAAATTTAAATTAACAGTGAATGTGTTCTACAAGAGGTCACATGTTAAAAACACATCAACATGTAAAATTGATCTGACCATATGAGTATCAATTGTTCTCTCTAAATAACTAATACATTCAGCAGTCTATATCTGTTAACGTAAACAACCATTTTGAAGATAACAATCATTGTCAAGTTTCTATCATCCTGTTTTGTAAACCTATAATGTTACTGTTGTACATTTACTGTAGTCATTTGTTTGTGTCTTTTGCTTTTTGTTTTCTTGTATGTGTCTTTTTTCTTTCTCTTAAACGAAAAAAAAGAAACCTGGATATTAAAACACACACACACACACACACACACACACACACACACATCAACAGCCTCTAGAGATAAAACCTTCAGCAAATAATTAGGATAAGGTATTGGAGTTTTATGACAAAAATAAGAGAGATCCAGGCTAGCATATTTGTTCTGCCTCTCTGTGTGATGCCGTCTGAAACTTTTGGTGCAGTACCAAAGCCCTGAGCAGTCCCTAATGAGAGGATCTTTGATACTCTTTGACTACCAACCCTCCAATCCATGGAACAGTAAGTCTCCATTCTTTGTAAATAACCTAGTTTGTGATACTCTGTTATAGCAACAAAAAAAGATAGCAAGATTGTATTCCCAAAATGGTTACAAGAATTTATGTTTTCACCGATTATTCACACATACACTTTATCCTTAGTAACGACTTCACTATTGGAGTATTTCACTATTTTTGATGCTCTATCCAGACACACTTTTCTTTTACCTCATAATTAAAATGTATAATTTAGTTTACAATTTATACTTGTGAAGCTTACTGTATTTTTGTGGTTAGTGTCTCTTATTTCTAAGTCACTCTCTATATTTGGTGTTTGTCCTGTCTTTTCCATAAATTGTCTGTTAAAGACATTTTGCAAACCTTTTTCTTAAGCTTTCTTTTGATTATGAACATATATGAACTCACTGTAATACAGTTGCCATAACAAATAACTCCAGAGTGCCTAATGCTGCTTCTAGTCACATCATGATTTCCAAAGCTTTACATGAACCACAAGCCATTTATACACACTAGAATCCTGAAGGAAGTTATCACTGATGAAATAATGCAAATATTATGAATAAGATGTATAAATTAGATGTATTGAAAATATCTCCCATCCTAGAATTTTTGGACTATACTGTATTCATTGTATATTTTGCCCTAAAGTATATAAATAATAATTTTCTTGTCATGGCTTAGAAAAGTCCCAGACTTATATATAGCATTTTGTTTGGTCTCTTAAATTTTTGCAACATTTTTATGATATTATTTTTATACTACAGCCTTTAATTTATCTGAAAAATATTTTGAAATGTGGAATGAAGTAAAATTCTACATAAATTTCATTCAGATAGTCATCTTTATCAGCAAAAAGTATTAGTGAATTGAAATATCTTCCTTTTCATATTTCAAATTTTTTCTCTTCTAGAATTTGTCTCTTAACTATTTCTTTGGCTTAGCTTTTTGTAATTCTATGCCAATAGCATATTGAGTTGATTTTAGTGGATTTACGTCATTCTTAATAAGTGGCAAGTCACATCTCTTCTTACCAGTCTCACATTTGCATAAGTTACTTTGTTGATATTTTGTATTCATTCTTCAATATAAACTCAAAAGTTTACTTTGTTAGGCAACAAGAGACTTTTAAGAAAATAATTTCAATTTTAAAATATATATTATTTTTCTTGGATTTTCATTTATTTATATTGAAATCTTAATTTTCCTTTAGCCTTTTTTGTCACTTTTTTTTCATTTTTATTTATTTGTAACATACTTACTTGTATAAAAATAAGTCTAAGTTCAATGATATTTAGTATGATAACAGAAGCTTCCATAACATAAGATTGCTCTTCATTAAAACAAACTTTTTGTTTTACTTTTAATTATTAATGTAAATAAATTGTATCAATTAATGTGCTTCACTGTGATAGTTCCACACATCTTTACGTAGTATTTTGATCAGGACAACTCTTTGTTTCACTCATTTTCCTTCCTCTCCCCTAAAATCTTCTTCGCTTTTCTGTTCTTTCACTTAAGGTCACTGTTTTTTCAGTTTCCACAACTGAGAGTACATGTGATTCTTTTTTATGTTTGACTTATTAATTCTTTTTAATTATTAAGTTTATTGATACAGTTCAGATATACACATTGATCACACTCATAAGAGGGAATTTGTACCTGCACATGATGTATCTTGGTACCTTGATATATTAATTTTATCATGAGGTCCTCCAGTTCCATCCATTTTTGTGCAAATGCCATGCTCTTCTTCTTTACACCTGAAGAATACTTCCTTAGTATTCTTGAAATGTGATCAAAATATATGGTGAGTGTTTAAATTTTTAAAAACACACATTGCCATTAATCCTCTCAAAATACTCTCCTTCACTTTGAACATACTGATTGCATCATTACTGCCACTCTCTGAATCAGTTCCAGAAGTTCCTTTTCATGAATTTCTATATCAAGTATCATCACAAACAGGGTGAGTATGCTAAGTGCTATACAACAGAAAACCAACTTCCTAGCATTATGATGTGTGTTCAATCACCTTAGTAACCAGATCTGGCATCATATGACTCTGGGTCTTCCTCAAAGTCAAGAAGATTATGAAAGGTAAATGATTTGAATCAATTCAGACTAGTGTCCTGGCAAAATTAGACATTCACAAAAGGGCACTTGCAGAACTACTTCAGAAAATGACAAGATGATGGGATAAGTGTATTTGAAGCCAGGAGGAGTATTCTGAGGAATATCAGTTGCGTGGTTACCCATTTTTAAGAAGTTAGCAACTCACTGTAAGGTTTGGTCATACCTCCAATACTATGTTTTCTTGTCCATTTATCTATTGGCAGGCACCAAAGCTGATTCCTTAACTTGGCTATTGTGAATAATGCCACCAAAAATATGGGTATAAAGGCATCTTTTTGGTATGCTTACATGATTTCCTACAGAAGCATAACCAAGAAAGGTATAGCTATATCCTATGGTACACCTATTTTTAGTTTTTGAAGTAAACTTCGCAACTGATTTCCATTGTGGTTATACTAATTTACATTCCCACCAAAAGTGCTGATTCTCTCCTTTTTTCTACACAACTTCACTAACCTGTATATACAAGGTGTCACTAAAATACGTAATTAATGTTTAACTTTTAAAAAGAAACAGTGCCGTTAGTCCCTCTCAAAGTACCCCCCCCCCCCGCTTACTTTGAACACACTTATCCCACCATCGCCACTTTCTGAAGCTGTTCTGGAAATCCTCTTTCAAGAGTGTAGTTATGAGATAAGAAAAAAATGAGATAAGTGATGCTACCAAGTGCCATCCAATGAAAATGTGGGCTTGTAAAAATGTTACAGTAATTCATGCACCTCATTCACCAGATTTGTTAGTGTGTGGCTTCCGGCTCTTCTCCAAAGTCAAAACGATCATGAAAGATAACTGCTTCGAATTGATTCAGGACATTGAGTGTCTTAGTTACTTGTCCCTTTGCAGAGACAAAATATCTGACACCTACAAATTAGAGGAGAAAAGGTTTATTTTGGCTCACAATTTGCAGAAGTTTCAGTTCATAGTCAGCTGTATCCAAGCCAGTATGGGAAGGCAAAGGCGCATGGCAGAGGAGAAGCAGTCCATGATAGAGAAGGCAGGACGTAGTTCACCAGTGGCAGCAACAGCAGGCCTTCCTTTCTCTCTTCTCCCACCCAAAATACAAACTTTTGCATGGTGCTGCACACACCCAGATTGGGTCTTTCCATCATTCCAACCCAGAGCTATACTAAAACAATCAGTGGACTAATGGAGTTGTCACCCTTCATCCATATTCATATACCCTTAATTCACGTTCACACACCCTAGGGCCACTCGCCTCCAAAAGCCCCTCCTATGAGTGCATGGACATTTAGGGGAATATCTAGGTACAAGCTGTAACATCTAGGCAGACAGCACGGCATAGCTGAAGTCTCAGGAAAGAAGACTCAAAACAGCTCCAGAAAGTGCAAGAATAGAAAGGAAAGTGTGTTTGAAGTGAGGGGAGTATTCTGAAGGGACTCATGGCGACATACCACTACTGTAACAAATACTAAAAAACCCTTTTTTATCACAGTAGTTCTTTTCTCATTTTTGAGGTATGAATGTACTTTTTTCATCTTTATGTATTTTGTCTGGTAATAGACATATACTGTGTAATTATTTTCCACGATTGTTGTTCAAATGTAAACTCCTACTAGTATTGAATGAACTATCATTTCTCTGCTCCATCAGTTTTTATGATGTTAATACTCTAAATAGTAACTCTTTAAGTAAAATATTAAATGAAGCTATTCTTTATGATATTAATACTCTAAATAGTAACTTTTTAGGTAAAATATTAAATGAAACTAGTGAAAACCTACCTGCTTCTTTCATTCCAAAACCAAATGTTAAAATATTCATTGGGTCACCATTATCATCAATGATAATTACAAGGTTTATTTTAGATGTTTCATATCAAAGTAAGGAAAGTTTAAGGAAGCCGTCCGTCTTCTGTTCTTAGTTTCCTGAGAGGGTATCTTTACATGTTTTTTAATCAAATGGCTGCTTAAGTTTAACAAATCATCTTTCTCTGTATATTGAAATGTACTGTTTTTCCTTTACTTTTGTTAGAAAAAAATTTATTGTTTGAAAAATAAAATGCAATTTTAGGGTAGATTGTCAATTTGTCGACATGTACTTTGTATCATTATATATAATATATGACTTTTATACAGTGTGTTTGAATTGTTCATGTTGTATATGAAATTTTTACATATATTTTAATGGATGAAACTGTGCCTAAAATGTTTCATTTACTGTATTTATAAATATCATTGCTAGGTTTTGGTTTTAAGATTATGCTACCTTCATAACAAGAGTTAAAGATTAATTCTCTATTTTCTTGTCTTTGATTAAAATTGTAGATTAATATTATTCATTAAATATAAAACATTCCCACTGGAAAACATTATATACATGTGAAAATATTTTGATGATAGAATCAATTTGTAATGTCTACACTGTAAATAGAATTTCAATATTGTCTTGTATTTTTTTCTTTTCAACAAATTTGTCCACTTTGTTTAAATTTTCTGATGTACTTTCTTCATTTGTGTTTAATATTTAATGACTGAAGCATTTATATTTATGTTAGTTTTTCATTGCAAATATTAAAAATTGGTTTGTCTTTGTTTTTTTCCCTGGAAATTTGTTATAGTTATCTCATCAACTTTATTAAAATTTAAAATAACCAATAAAACCAAGCAAGCAGTCACCTTGTTGATTTTTCTTTATTATAAATTTGATTTTTATACCAGATTTTAAGGCTCTGTGCTTAATATGCTACTGCAGTCACAAAATATAGATTTATCAGTTATAATACCAAGATTTCTCATATTTCCTCTCACATATTTTTCCTGTTTTTGACAGTTTTCATTAGTACAGGCCATTTGTTGCAATTAATAAACCAATGTTGATACACTGTTATTAACTAAAATCAATAGTTTGTTCCGATTTTTAATGCTTTTTTCCTGTTCCAAGATCTCATCTAAAATACCATGATTCATTTGTTTTCCTGTATCCCTGTTCCAGTATTTGAATTTTACATAATTGAGTTCTGCTTTTAATTTCATTATTATTAATTTATTCTTTGAATTCATATCTTTCCTTTATTTTAATTTCTTAAAGTAGTAGTTTACATCACTGTTTTTATGGTTTTACATTATGTGTATATCCAGCTGTAAATTTTCAAGTACTATGCAAGCTACAGTGCACAATTTTTATATGATATACTTTCATTATCATTATGCTCCCATCTTGTGTTTTGTTCTTTTAAATGTTTGTCATGATCTATGGTGTTTAATGGGGTAGTCGATTGTGTCATCTTAATTTGCTTGGGAGCTGCCAAAAGGATTAGTGAAACACATTTCTGTGTGTACATGAGTGGGTGATAGAGACATTACTTTGGTGTCTGTATCTGCTCCCTCACCGCTTTCTCTCTGACACTTCTACCCTTCTCTGCTTTTCAGATTCCACAAGCTAAGTATCTTTGCTCTGTCATGTTGATTCTGCTTTGGAGCCAGCCTACCACGGACTAAAATCCCTGAAACTGAGAGCCACATTAAACTTATCCTCTAAATTTTGAGAGATCAGTAATATTTCCCAATAATAGGAAACCTGATTATTACATTTAATTTCTAAACAACAAGGTTTTCTACTTATCTATTATGGCTTTGATTTAACAAGTTAACAAAATTCTGTAAGTTTTTCATAGATTACATGATTTTAATTATTTGAAATTTTAGTGGATTTATTTTGTAATAAAACATCTATTTTAATGAATATTATAACTATACTTGTAATGAAAGAATACTCTACAGTTTTTGGAAGTATTATTCTTTGAATAACAATTAGGCCAATTGATTAATTGTGTTGTTCACCTCTATACATTATTTAATTTTTTGATCTAATGTACATATTATTTTCAGGTATGTTAAAAATATCTGTTTTAAATCTAATTTTCAGAATTTATTGGGAACAAATTATACTTGCTATCTAAAGTTTAAGCAATACATCTACTTTACTTTGCCTGTATGTAAAATGGGTCAGAAATACAAATCTAGACTACATTTTGACCAGAGGCTCATTGGTTTACCATATAACATTTTATAAAGAATATGATTTAAGAATTGAGGACTAAGATAAGGAATAAATATATGGGTAGACTTTTAAGAATGGAGGCAACATAAAGAAGATTTGTGCACAATTGAAGGCTCAATCAAAAGGGTCCACTGAACCACCAAAGAGAAGACTGTCCATAATCAGGAAGAAAAGTGCATTTATTTTGAGGGAGTGAGTCAGCCACTTTCCTCAGTCCTCCTGAGGCCATAGTAGAAGGAAGAAAACAACATGAAGTAATTCTGGTCAGAGCTCTTCTAGGTATCACTAACGCTCAACAACTAGCCTATGTATATACCACTGAGTGTCATATAAACTGCTGTCCAGTGGAAGTGAGGGATGTATCAAATCACTACTTTGCTCTCTTTCCATCACTGGGGAGATAGTAATTTGCACCTATTGACTTAGGCAGTTTTTCCTTACATGCGTTTTTCTAACTTGCTGGAAACTCCATTGCCAGTACTACCATCTGTATACTAATATAGTGCCTGATTCATACTTTGGATATCCTATAAATACTATTTTAACCAAAGAACTCATTTCATAAAAAATAATGATGGATTAACCCTCACAGATTGTACTGAGTGTCCTTTTTACTTTACCCAATTCCATTAGGAGTTACAGAATTTTAACAGTAGCTTAAAATAAACTATTTTGTCACCAGCTGAGAGACAACATCCTTCTGCTCTAGATAGTTCTAGAAATGAACATGCTGTCAGGTGATAGTTTGTGCCATGAACCAAAGTGAAACACTGCACACAATTTTTCCTATGTTTACAATACTAATGCTAATTGATAAAAATGGAAATCACTCCTATTACTATTGTTCTCCTCTATTAAAAGTATTTCTGTCTCCTTTTAAGCTTTATACTCTGAATTTCAAATGAAAAGGCTTTTGCCAATAGAAACAATGACGTTATTTTCACTCTGTTGTTAAGTTTGATACTTGGCTGTGAGCACTCAAACCGCAGTGCACAGAGAGGTATACTGGGATTATGATGGATCCTGGTTTGTAGAATAGAAACACAGATGTTGCTATACAATTAGGGCAGGGTAAACCATTATGGAGTCTTAAGAGATCTTCTGAATGCTTCCAGAAGTAGAAATTAAAGGAAGACTATAGCAACTCATTGTCCTAGAACCATTAATTCTACAGAAACTTCAGGATTAATGATTACTTTATGACACTGAATAAAGCACCCTTTACTGAGTTTAAATTAATCTTAAAATCCACTATAAAATTACCTGACAAAATATACCTAAATTAATGTAGATTGGACATGAAAAATTAACATGGTCTATTCTGGAAAACATACAATTAGCTATTTTTATTTTTATGAGTTTGCTATTAATTGTATTCTTTACTAATGAAAATAATGATAAACTATATCTGGGTTTGCCCTGTCAAGTTTAAATTGATATAACTGACAATGAAAGAATATGAACCAAATACATGTCTTTAGGAATTTTTTAATTGTTGATTAAAGATATTCTATTTATGTACTCTGAAATTCTCCACAAACTTCATTAAAGTAGTCAATGAGAAATAGTTCTTTTATGTTTATAATTTTAACATGGATTTGGTACTTTGAATTTGATAATTACTTCAAAGAAGATTCAAATTTGCACTATAGAAAGTTTATATAAATGTAAGCATTTTCACATGTAGAAGATTTTTAATCATTGGAGTCAATTCCCAAAACAGATAATTTAAAAGAATGAATTTCTGTTCTCAAGTTTTGATTAATGTACCACTGATAGACCTGTTAAGGAAGAGAATAAAAGACAGGAAAGTATAATTTCAAAGTACCTCACTGTATGTGTAAACTTTCTTGAATGCTCATTTTACTTTTAAGATCATACATATTTTACATTTTGTTTCACAGTGCTGATGTATTTATTTTAATATAAAACATTTTTAATTGCTTTTTATTGAGTAAAATAAGCTCTCCAGGAATTTATGCCATGTTTACTGCACAACTTTGCATACTCATTAGAATATAGCCATCTACCACACTAGTGCTTTTAAAAAGTTCTAGAATTGTAGGAAAGTAAAAACACACATTTTCTTTATGATATAAAGAATTTTATGACCAGAAAATTCAATTTGGAAACTACAGAGGCCTCTTGAACTCATTGAAGGTAAAAGAGCAAATACTATCACTTTCATGCACTGAATTTGTATGGATGTAACATGCAAAACATTTAATATTAAATCAAAAAGGACTAAGTCTTCATATAATGTGTGGTGGTAAAATCTACAGTTACTTTAATGATATTATGGCAATTCATGCTGCTGAGTAGATCATGAATTCCAAACAATTAAAAGTGCCCCCTGATGTCAAGAAGAAATTGTGCTCTATGGAGTAACTTCTGCATTTCCAGTTGAGATGTGCCTTAATTATTACATGTACTCAAAATTAACCCACTTTTTCCTATGTTGTTCTTGTAATTTTATCTCCCCTTTCTTTTCTTGGTAAAACTTACTCATATTCAGATCATAATTCGAAAAAATACTTCCCATAAGAGTTCGTTCCTGACTTTCTCATGTTAATCCTTCTTGATTCCCTATATTTTATTCGTCTATCAGTTTTTCACAAGCAATTGTAAATGCTGAGAGAGTTAACTTCTGTTTTTCATGATGTTTTTCTATTGTGTGTTTATTATCTAGGGCCAGACTTGTCACTTGTTTGCAACTCAATCAATATTTTAAATTAGTAAATGATATAGAGCATTGATGTACAACTGAATTACAGCAATCGTAGGACAAACGGTATTGTAATGCAATAAAACGATTAAAAGGAAAAATTGAAAATTATACTCTGATCACAATTTTTTTAAAAAAGGAATCTTAGAATAAAATGGACTGTTTTTAAGAAAAGATGCAGCAGGGATTCTCTCCTCTACTTACCTTGTTAAATAAAAAGAAAGCCTCTATGTTGCTCATTGCACTTCTTGTTCTTGTAAAAATTTTTCTCATTGTTCTTTCTTGTCATAAAGAAAGTGAAGCTTCAAACTTCTTAGAAGTATTACTTTATTCCGAAATATTTATTGACCTGCCATAGTAGAAAATAGTAGCTGCTTTTTAAGAATTTAATGATGGACCATTTCTCCTGCTATTTTATTTACTTTGTGCCTCATAGCTTATCTGCTATGATTGTTTTGAAAGGTGATTATAATGAAGTTAATGCTCTAACAATAGGTAGAAAAGTAGATTTCAAGACCACTTAATGGAAATTTGACTTTGTCTATACTATAATGCTTTGTCAAAATCACACCAGACACTGACCTTCTGATATGATTTGATGAATTTTCACCTAGATACTAGAATCAATGCAAAATATTGTGCATATTGTAATAATTCGTTTTCCATCTCTTCTTAATAATGGACATTACATGCAGAGAAGATGCATGCCAAATTTTACCTTCATTTTTTATTGTGGTATAATTGAAATATATTCAACTGAACAAATATACCATGCAGTTTGTTAAGTCTGACCCGATTCGATTATGTGCATACTTTGAAACCCAACAATCACTATCAAGGTAGTTCATGCACTCTTCAAAATTTTCAGTGCGCTGTCTCCCTTCTTTGCCTTGCGCAGATAACCATAGGTCTGATTTGTGTGAGTATAGAGCAGTTTGCTTTTTAGAGAATTTCATAGAATAGACTTATATAGTCTGTACTGTTTTTATTTATTTTTTCACTTATTGGTAGAACATCGAGATTAATGTATATATTTTTATTTTAATAGTCCTTCTTTTCCACTGCTGTGATTATTTCGTTTTTAATTTTCTGAATTCAACTTGGCAGTTTTTAACACTATTCCTTTATGTTCATTAATATTTTCAATATCTAATTCCCTATGAATTCAAGGCTATTTTCATCTCAGAGAGTGTAGTTTCAATCAGTAAAATTACAACTTGCATATTTAAAAAATTATCTTCTGTGTCTGTACATCTCAAAGATTTAGAATAAAGTTATAATAATTACTGCATGCTCTTTTCTACTATTTCTCTGTCAATTAGGTTTGATTTTTGATTGCTTGACTTTTCTCAATATGGGTCCTTTATTCCATTTTTATGTATATAACCTTTATGCTATGTTAATGCTTGGTGTTGTGAGCTTTACCTTGATAATGGTGAATATTTCTTATTTGTAAAACTAAAACAGAGGTTTTTTTTCTGGGATACAGTTATATTAGATGGAAACTGTCAAATTGTTCTCAGTCTTGCTTTTGGATTCATCTCATGGGATCTAATCAATTCTTTTTTCCTTCTAGGGTCAATATTTACCCACTAATGAGATAAAACCAGACTGATTATTCTACAAATGTACCACGATTAGGAAATTTTCCAGTTTGGCTAAGGGGGACTAGCACTGCTTCCAGCCCTGTACTGCTGCTGCCTGGTACTGTTACCCCCAGTTCTTTTATCCTTCTCAGGTGGTTTCCTCAAATGCCACTGCTGACAAGTACTCAGCTTAAAACCCTCTATAAATCTCAATCCCTTCTGTGTGTGTGACTCTAATCTCTCTGGTGCACTGTTGTAACTATGAACCTCATCTGGCTTTGTTTTCCTGGGTTCTCAGCTTCGTCTTCTCAACTTGGAGACAAATCAGACTTTGTCCAGGTATCGCCCTGATACACAGCCTAAAATCTTTCTGAAAGAAGGAATCTGTATAATCATAGGGATCCCTTCTTTTATTTCCCATGTCCCAGGAATCATTATTTCTCTTTGTCTGACTCTACCGGCTTTAACACCAATTTTTCATATATTTTGGCTGTTTGTTTTGGATTGTTTGAAATAGGAGGGTAATTTGAGTAGATTATAGGTCTGCAGTTAGAGAGAAAGTTCCAGGTTATGGATACTACTTTGAGCATAATTAGCATTAAGATAATATTAAAAGCCTTGAGACTGGGTGGTATAATTAGAGGAGTGATGCAGATAGAGTCCAAGCAGTCCAAATACTGAGATACTGGAATCATCAATTACGAGCGATTAGGGTCAGAAAGTTAATTTCATCTATCATTTTCCTAGTGTTTGCTAGTTTGATCTAACTCCCTTTAATTCAACATTCTCCTTTGATAAAATACAAGTTCTACCTTTTTATTCAATGTATTACCACTTGCTTTTTCTCTGGCCATGGATTAAGACACATATGACACAAGTCATTTGAAAAGACCTGTTTTCCCTCTGTAAAGAATTTGTATTTTCATCCACCACTTGAGTAATTTTCATCTTTGTCCTTATCCTTCAGGTGGTTTACAGGATAAGCCAAGTGTGTGTCTTTTCCCAGCAGTACAGCCTAGAACTCAGTGAACATTTTTGGTGTGCAGATGCAAGTCTTTTTTCATTACAGATGAATTATCTTCTTCTGTTTAATTTTGTCTTTCTTCCGTCTGTTCCATTTTATCCCTCTGGAATGCCTATCAATTTTATGATGGGCTTCTTGAACATGCCCTGGAGTCCTTTTTTATCCTTCAATATTTCTACCACTTTATAATTTTGCCTCTGATCTTCTAGGGCTGAATTTGGTCCCAAATATCTGTGTTTCTTCCTCCAAATATTTGACTTGATTGTTTAATTGGGAACATGTTTATGTCTGAATGTATGTATATGTGTGTGTCTGTGTGTATATGTGTGTGTGCATATCTACTTCTCCTGAGTTTCCTCCAATGTGTCCTTTTTTTAACTTTCTGTCTTACTTTTTTAGAGCTGTATTTCTGTGGGAATTTTTGTTTTTGCTTTTGTTTCTGAGCTGGAGATCAAACTTTAGGCTTCTTGTCTGTTAAGGGACACTGGACTGTTTAGTTACATGGTGAGGTCTGGGAATGTTAATCTTGTAACTGAACTTCCTTGTTAATCTGCTGAACTCTTTGACAGGCTGAAAAATGCCTCACATCTCAAAAATGGCCACATCTTAATCTTAGGAAACTGTGAATATGTTTCCTTATATGGAAAAATGGAATTTGTATACGTGATTAAAGATCTTCAGATGTAGAGAGTACACCTGTATTAGCTGAGGATGCCTAATGATCACCAATGTTCCTTAGAAGAGAGATGTAGGAGGAGTAACAGGCAGAGGTGACAACAAGAGCAGAGGTATAGAGGGTGATGTGAAGACAGAAGCAAAG
Organism: Dasyprocta punctata; assembly: GCA_004363535.1. Lineage (NCBI taxonomy): Eukaryota > Metazoa > Chordata > Mammalia > Rodentia > Dasyproctidae > Dasyprocta > Dasyprocta punctata. The sequence continues at coordinate 43,291 of RJWM01007168.1, read as the reverse complement.
CGCGGAGATTGGTGCAGGGGGACAGAAGATCACAGAAGGAGAGATCTGAAAATGCTCCTGGCCTGATTTTCAGGATGCACTTGGCATCCTGAAACTGAAAGGAGCAAAAACACAGACTTGACCCTAGAATCTTCACAAGTGCTTAGAGCACAGTTCTGCTCCCACTTTGATTGTACCCCTGATAAAACATTTTAGATTTTTGAGGTTCATCAATGTAAAATAATAAATCTTTGCTGTGTCAAGTAACTTATTGCAATTTGCTATAGCAACCATAGGAAACTAATATAGATCCTCTCCAAAATGTGACTATTTTCCCTTTCTATGAATTGGGACTCAGGTGCAAATTCATGTTTACATTCAGAGTCAGCAACTGCAAAGGTGATAAAAGTAGTGTTGTAGTAGATAAGACAGTCTCTGGTACAACTGTAGGAAACTTCTACACCTGGCTTCTAAATATGTTCAGTCTCCAGCTAACAAAGTGGCTTAGACTATTTTTTATTCTTTTGATAATAGCAGAAACTCAGCAGGATAACATGAGACTAGTATTGATCTTGACTGTGGGGGTTGAAAAAACTCAGTTAACAAGCTCTTCCAAGAATGTGCATTTACCAGGAGTTTTCCTAGATCTCTGATTCACTTCTTCCTGTATTGGTCTGACCCTTAGGTAGACAGACCCCATGTCAGAGTTCTTTTTGACCTTAGTAATATCCCAGAACTCATTTCATAGAGGTATATTTACTTCTAGAAACTCAGCAAAAACACATGACTTGGAATTGGGATTAGAATAGAAAAGTATATTCATTATAGGCTATAAGACAAATTATAAATTATTGTCATAACAAAATAATAATTATAACTAGGAAACAATGGTTTATAACTAGACAGTCAGATCAATCCAAATAACTAGAAATACAAAAACAGGCAAATTTAAAACATATCTTAAGTCACACTTCAAATTAGTAGGAAAATTATGGGTGGAAAAAAAAAGGTAAATTGGATCAATAGCCTCTCATAACATAATAACAGTTAAGTAGAAAATAAAATAAAATGAACATTGTACAAGTAATCATAGAAAATTTGGGGGAATTATATAACATTTAGAATAAAATTTTCCATGTGTGATAGAATGGCTATAAGAGAAAACAGTGATAATTGTGATTTTTTTCTGAAAAATAAAACATCTATAAGGTTAAGAAGTCAACATAATCCAAATCTAATACAGAAAGAGCTGGCAAACATAACTGGGAAAGAAGATTAACAGCCCACCTAAAACATACCAATGGGTATGAAGAGCCAATTCACATGAACTTTTAAAGATGAATCATGTCCAAACTATTATAAAAAATTAATATTAAATTCCAATGAGTATTGGTTTTACTTATTAAAGTGTAAAGCTTTTAAAAAAATTGTTATATGTATGTAGGCCAATGTTTGCTGCACATTCATTCTTCATATTTCTGATGGCTTTTTATATATGAGAAAGAAATAGACATTAAACTAGGATTTATTTCTCTTGGTAGTTTGCTCAAACCATTTTATAACATAGTAAAGCTCAGTTTATGCTTAAATGATTAATACATTTTGCTAGAAAATGTGCTGTAGTTATATTGCAGAAACACAGTAAGTAATGATTGTGAATTTCTATAATTTTAAGTATAAAAGTGTAAAAATATCTTTCTAATGTGCTCAATCTTAGAATGTGTACTTACTTAAATAAAACTTATACTAATCTATTTTCATAAAACTTATGGTTAACTGAAAGGAAAGCTATGCCAATTAACTCAAAAATTTAACTAATCAGAAACATATTCTGGAGCATCATGACTAATCAAGAATACTGTATGTCTTAGTTACTTTTTTCTTATTGTTGAGACAGAATACTGACACCCAAAATTAGGGAAGGGAAGGTTTATTTTTTATACTTCTTGGGGGTTTCAGTCCATAGTTAGCTGGCTGCAAGGCAGGGTGGCATGGCTGAGGGTCAACTTTTCATGGTAGCTGCAAACAGCCAGAAGTGAAAACAAAAGAGAGAGAAGATACACCTTCTTCCTTCCCTTACACTGTATGTCTACTCCACTTCTGGGTGGGTGCTGCACTCACACCACCAATCCCAGGGCCAGACAACAAACCAACCACAAAGGCTAGACTCAGCCAAGTCCATGATTACATAAGACTTGGTGGAACCACAGGAACATAAACCATAACACTGTAGCAATCTTTTTGTTTTTGAGAAATATTAGATCAGTTTCCCTTAATATGAAATATATTTTGTAGTGTTCATTATTTTAACTAAAAGAGATTTTTATCTCTTCAGTGTAGATTTTTAAATAGCAATATGTTTTCAAAATTATGTAGTGCATTCATAACCATCAATGTGGTACACCAATTAACAAGCTCAAGTAGCATATTATTTATAAATTTATTGGCAATTCTAATTATTTATTTACTTGAAAAAAGTCTTTCATTGTTATCTTTTAATTTCTAGTAAGTTATTCTAATAAATTATAACTGAACTTCACCAGTATGTACAAATTTATATCTTGACATGTCTGCATAACAAAATTTCAGTCAATACTACTGCACATTAATACATATAGTTAACTCTTATTGAAGCAAAGTTTTGTAAGGCAGTCATATAAATATAACTAGGTAAAAAATTAGATTCTTTTCCTTACAAGTAAATATAATTAAACAATTATTAAAAATTTAAAATAATACCTTTTTCAAATATTTTCTTTGCTGTGGACAAATATCCCAATTAGAATTGTAACATATATTACAGACTTACAAGAAGTGCAGATTGTATATTTGCATCATTTTAATGTACTTGCAAAGCTATTTTTCTAATGTAAAGTCCAATTTTGCATTGATTATATACATAGACACATAATATATATATATTTTTGATATGTACATAAAATATAGAATAATCCTGTGTTGTGTTTTCATATGTAATTATGAAAGAATAATAGATTATTTTCTCAATTTCTCTCTCTTTTTTCTTTTATTCATTGGAAGAATAGTTATAATGACATAAAGGCATTATTACTACACATAAATAAATATATATATATTCTTGGTTGAAAATCAAAGAAAAAATATATAGTATATCAAGTAAAGATTTCTTTCCAACTATTAAATAATGATAGAAAATCATTAAGTCTCCTGTTTTAATATGTATCATTTTATAGGCAAACATTTGCATTAAATGCAAAACACTGGTGTCATTGATATGATTACCACTTTCTCCTAAATGACCTTGAAGCTTAATGAAATTCACATGAAAGTTTTTATGTGTTTAAAGAAAGCAGTTAAAAAAGATTCAGATAGCTTCATAAAGCTGCATTTCATTTTATTTTTTAAAAAAGTGCTCTGTTCTGTCTATTGAGCTAGTAAACTGCTCCAATTCAAAGCAGTTTACAAGCAACTTTCATGGTCTTTGTTGTTACCTGGCAGTGTCCGCTAGATTGACAAGTGGTGCCATGGTCTTTGAGGATGATTTCTAAGGATGTTAAGAGCATGAACTTCATTCTTTTTAAATACTTTCTTAAATGCGAGCTTCAAAACACAGTCAACCGTTGATCCAATCATTGAAGAAAGAAGGCCTTAGTGTTTGACAATGGAAAACACTACAAAAAGAAAATGTACGTTAATCTAGTTTACTGTGTCTGTTTGACAGAAGTGGAGATACAGGGTTGTAAAACAATGAGAAATGTGTATGCTGTGTTCAGCAATCTAAATCTACATATAGTCACTAGTGGTTAGATAAAAGGAAGTTTTAGAGTGCCATATGCTGAAATTTAGAAAATCTAATAACATCTATTAAAGCTATTAATATCACAAACTTTATATCAGCTTTCAGAGCAACATAGACTTTCTGATTTGAGATTTCCCTATATGATATGAAAACACTATTTCTTTGGGTTAGTAAAAGCTTTAGGCAAAACAGTGTACACAAAACACATTTTCCCTGGCTTTGCAGGCTGATCACCTGCCCCTGGAGCAATTCTCCTGTTGCACCATTTCCAGATCTGATTCCTATAGAGAAATTGACCATTTTCTCTCTAACAAGAATAACAAAATTTATTTAGGAAGAAAAATCTGCAAGTATTCACTAAATTTGTTTATTTCTTCTCTCCTGGAAAGTAAAAATAAAGATAATTGTGAACTTAAATTAAGCAAGTACTATTTGTTGCACAATGCAGAACATCTCAGGAATGTTTCTAGTATGATTTATCTATTAAAACACACATCATAGAAAATGCACAGCAAATCACTCTACCTATCAATTTTGAAGCCAGTAGCAAACAAAAAAAAAAAACTTAGTGATGCTGACCTGCTTAAACTTAAAATTTTGAGATTTTGCTCAGCACAGTTTTTAAATTAACTTTATTTCAGAAAAAAATTTTTAAAATTTATTGGATGACATAAAAATTAGAAACATTTAGAAACTAAATTAAGTAACACTAATAAAGTAAAATAACAATGGAATGGGGAAATCTTTGCAAATTAAATATATGTAAAAGTTTACTACTCAGAACACATGAAAAATTCTCTTACATCTTAACATAAACAATCAACAAACAGAAAACCTCAACTAACTCAACTCAAAAATGGGTGAAGGACTTTAATAGATACTGTTAAGGTTTATGTCTAGATGTCCCTATCAAAGCTCATGCACTATTAGATGGGGCTTTTTCAGAGGTGGCTGAATCTAGAGTGTATGACATTGGGATTGAGGGTGTGCAAAGACTAAATTGGTCCACTGATTGGTCTAGCACCATCCTAATCCTAGTAGCCTAGATAGAGTATAAAGGTGGCAGAAAGATGCTTTTAAACTCCCTCATCACTTTTGCTACCTTGTGGGTGCCATGGACTGTTCTACTTTGTGATGTCCCTCTCCCAAGCCACCCTGCCTTGGAGTCAACTGATTATGGACTGAAACCTTTACAAACTGTGAGCTAAATAAACCTTCCTTCCTTTAACTTTGGGTGTCAGTTATTATGTCTGAGCAACAAGAGAAAAGTGACTAAAACAGATACCTTTCTGAAGAAAATATACAAATGGCCAATAAGCACATGAAAAGGTGCTCAAAATCACTAATCACTACACAAATGTAAATGATAACTATGATGAGATACCCCTTTATATCCATTTGGATGATTATTAAACAATACTGAAAAAAAGACTGTTGACGATAATGTAATTTTTATGTGCTGCTGTTGAAAATGTAAAATAGTATACCTTCTATGGAAAGCAATATCATAGTTCCTCAAAAACTTAAACAGAATTACCACAAGACTCTACTTTGTGTTTATAGCAAAAAGTCTGAAAATAGCAACTTTTTCTTTTGTACACCTATGTTCATAGCAGCACCACTCACAATAGCCAAAATATAGAAATAATCCACATGTCTATCAATGGAGGAATGAGCAAACAAAATATGTAATGTAGTAATAAGAAATTTTAATCAATCCTAAAATGGAAATAAATTCTTAGAATATGCTAAAACACAGATGAGCCTTGAAGACTTTATAGTCAGTGAAATAGACCATTCATAAAATGATGCTTTATGATTATATTTACATGAGTTTCCTATGTTAGTTGCATTTGCAGACACAGTGGAATGGTGGGTAGTACCTACAAGGGGAAGGAAGGAATGGGAAGGTTTTCAATAGATATGGAACTTTGGGAAAATGGACAGCTTCTTGGAAAAGACAGGGGTGATAGTTTTCTAATAATGTGAATGTGTGTAATGCACTAAATTATTCACTATGCTTGAAATATTTAAAATATAGAATTATGTTAGATAAGTTTTATAATTTAAAAATATTCAGCTGACTTAAATTACGCTACCAAAATGACTGCTGTACTTACTTTTGCCCTTGCCCTAGATAATTTCGATGTTTGTTTTCTTTGTAAATGTTATTTTCCCCATGTGTGTGTCCTCCTCAAATTCACATGCTGAACTAAAACACCCACTGCTATGGTCTTCAAGTGTGGGGCCTTGAGGAGATGACTAAGACACAAAGGCAAAATCTTCATGAATAGAAATAATCACTTCATACAGGAGGCGTAAGTGAGCTTCTTTGTCCCTTCTACACCTTGATTTTGAGTTTTCCAGACTCCAGAACAGTAAGAAATAAATGTCTTTTTTAAAACTATCTAATTTATGGTATCTTGGTTTTAGTGTCCAAAATAGGTAAGATAGTTTATCATATAAAATAAACTTTGTTTATCTGTTTCCTTTTTCTACATTCAAACTTCTTGTGCTTTGCTTTCTTGTACTATACATTAAAACATAATTCACTCCATAGTTGAAAATTCAAAGTAGAACTCTGGGTAACAAGGATCTATTTGATATTTCCAGTTTTTGTTGAGTTTGATTTCTCACCTCTCATTCACAATTTTCAGAACTATTGTCTTAAATTTATTTTAATAGGCATTGGTATTAAAAGTAATATTTAAATAAGGTATCCCAAAAAAGTTTGAGGAATTTTACCTCTTCAAAAGACATTTTCAACTCATGGAATAAAGAATATTAGTTCCCAAATAATGAAAGAGAACATTTTGAGACTGGCTTTATTTATTGTTAAATAAAATACAACAGCACTTGTAAGAGAAAAATAATGCTTAGATAACATTTTGATAAATATAGTATTAAAATGCATTTCAAAAACTCCTTATCAAAAATGACAAAATTTAAATACGCTTTCAAAGCCCATTCATCTCTCCTTTAACGTGTGAACATTCAGAATTTGTAATTTATATTTGAAATCTTGTTCAGGATTGTTATATGTCTTCAACAATAACAACATCAACAACAAAAACAAATTCTCCTAACTCTAAGTTGGAAAGTCAAGAATATCTCAAAAGGTAAAGTACATTAGTGCGTAATGCTAAATTATTTCCAAATACAGTGCTCTAAATCAGACTGTAAAATGCAGATAGCAAAGGACCAGCAGCAGTTTAGAAAATTCTCTTTTATTCAGGACAATATTTCCATCGGCCACTTACATACCTTTGAAGCTCACTCTTTTGCACCTTATCCTGATCTAAATGGTTTTTGTTTTATTGCTGCCCCCCTCCAATTTCTGATCTCAAATTCTGAAAGGCACATTTCATATTCTATCATATTCTATCACTTTCTATCATAATCTGCCTTGTAACTTTCATGGAACCCTCTGCAATCAAAGTCCTACTCTAATCTTTGACTTACAAATGCTCTAATAATATAATATTAATCCAATAATTATTTTACAATATTGTCTAAATCATAGTCTTCCCTTTCCTCATTCATCTACTTTATATTAATAATAATGTCAATTATTATTAATAATAATGTCAATTTTCTCCAAGAAATTTCCAACTTTATACTGAACACACCAAAATTAATTTAGTACATAGCTGAACATTTTATTTGTAGGAAAAATGAAATGCTAAACAGAAATAAAAATTAGCCAAGAAGAAAGAGTCATATGTTTAGAAAACCAGAATGCTACTATTTTATATCCTTTTAAAAAATGTCCTGCTTCATTTTTGTTAAGATTTCAGAAATAAACCTTACTATAGTGTTGCAGTGAAAAAGGGATCGTGTTGATGAACATATCACAACATCTCTGGAAAATACTAGGGTTTTTATAATTACAATAAAAATGGAATCAAGTTAGATAAAAGTTTCTTGTCACTTTTTTTGCCCTACCACATTCAGCTTGTTCAGTACTTCATTATCCTGTCAATAACTCTTTTGAATTATATCAACTTTTATATTTATTTAAAAATTGTATAATTTGGTAGCTACTATATATTCAGACACTTCACTAACTTCTGAAGATACAATGAAAGTTCCTCTTATAGTGTTTGTAGTCCAGTGCTGAAAAAAATGTCCATTAAATATCTCAGATACATGAAATTGCAAGTTGTCTTCTACTCTGCTAGGAAATGGGAAAGTATAGTTATGAGAACAAATGAAGTCTCAGGACCAGTCGAGGAAGTTTTTGTAGTCTTAATTGTGTGTCTTTGTGTGGAGGTTTAAGATAAGTAAGAGTTCATGTAGATGGAGGGTCTGAGGAAGTAGGTGTGGTGAGACAGTGACCAGCACTTATAACGATATAAAGAGGAAGGAAGAAACTTTAATAAAGAATCAAAAGAGGCCAGTTTGTGAGCTAGGAGGAGTGGAAAGGTGAACATGAGTATAGTGCTGGACACACTGACCTCCAAGGATGATTGTATGTAAGAGCTCATATCTACAGGATTAAGAACAGTCACATTACATACAGTTCTGCATTTGTCATCACAGAGATGAAGAGACACAGAAACTGGCCCTTCTGAAAAACTAACTTCTCATTACTCAGATTTCTAGAACCTTTGTATCTCTAACAGCTAACTCATTGCCTTTTTCTCTCTATTGAGATTTCTCTCTACTGAGATATAATTGAAGAACTTATTCAAAGTTTCCCTAGTCATTTCCACAAAGACTTGAGTGTATTTATTGAAATAATCAAAGGTAAGAAAAATAAAAATAAATCAAGCAAGCTGAGATAGTGATGGTGGAAGAGGAAGGTACAGAGGGATGGGGAAACTTTGTTCTCAACTTTGACAGGTGAGATAAGCATAGAACAGTTGGATAAAGGGTCTATGGAATATAACGTGAAAATGTGTCAATGATGATTTTATGTTAGGGATTAGAGAAATTTTATATTAACAATAACAATAAATGCTAAAGAACCTGAGAACCAAGAGACTAAAATACATTATTACATCTTTAAATAATTTTTGTAGTTATTTTCTAATAAGTAAATATTTCAGTATTAGACAAAAGTACTGAAAATCTATATGCTTATCAAAGAAGGCAAAATGACTTTTTGTATTGGACCATTTGTTTCCATATTTAATTTTTTTGAGACAGGGTCTTGCCACATAGTGCAGGTTGGCCATGGACTTGCTTATGTAGCCCAGTTTGGCTTCCAACTCATAGCGATCCTCCTGCCCCAGGAAATGTCCTTAAATGTGAGCCTTAAGCAGAACTTTAAGAATGAGTTTTCTAAAGTTTGCTGGTGTTTTTCACAGAAATGGAGGCCTCCACTACTTTTCTCTCTTTCGATGTTTCCCACATCTCTTAACAAGCCACCTCTGTCCCACACTAACTGCCCTCTCTCCTAGTCAGAATTTTCTTTTCCTTTCATCTTCTTTGGTCTTTACATCCTTCTCATTTTTTTTTCTTTTGCTCAACTCAAAAATACTTAATACTTTAAATAAATGTAACCAATGTTACGCAGTTATGTATTTTACACTATATTTAAAGAGTAGCTCGTTTAGGTGTTTCCAAAAATGATCCTTAAAAATGTAAGCTATTCTCTAATATCATGTAATGCTCAATATCATTTTCTCTTTCAGTCAATGATCTTTAACAAATAAAAAGGTAAACCAACTCCTTTACATTTTTGTAATTTATTTCATATTTTTTAATTTATATGAATCAGGCCTTAAGATCTGAGTAAAAATAAAACAAATAAACACAACACTGATGTCTATAGATAATAAATGTTTCAAAACTTTGAATTGTTTGTGATGATTAAATCTACTCCTCTTTTAACCTTTTCTCCCTTTAATATCTTGGGCTATGATGTTTGGTGCTTATGGAGTCAATATCATTCTTAACATCAAATATATATTTTCATGGTAAAACTGAATGTAGTCATGTTAGTGTACAGGGCGGCTTCTCTGAAACCTCTGGAAATGTTGTTTAGCAGCACATTGAGGACAAGCATGTGGAGATGGAGGGGAGAGAGGGCAAGGGGACGATTAACAATCCAAGAACGATTTTGGAAAAATATGTCATTTTAGCTGTTCAAAATATGGGGATTATCTACCTCTATTTCTCTCTCTCCCTCTCTCTGTCTCCATTCATCTACATCTCTAGAAGAAGTTTTATGAAAAAATTCAGTTACAGTGTCAAGGTCAGGTAGGGGTCACCCCTTTTCCTGTGTTACAATCCTGCTACTTCAGGAGCAGAGAAGCAATATGATAAAATGGATATGTGTCCAAAACCCTGGGTTTAAAATTACAGTCCTTACAGGTTTTTGAGCAAAGATCTTATTACCTCATGGGCACAAATGCCATTAGAAACTGGCAAACCTTCATGTCCACCACTCAGCTGACCAACGAACTTCCTGCCTTTGGACGGGATCTCTTGAATCTTCCATTCAGTAGAGGGTATTGATGTCAACCCCGGGCGGCTCCGTTTCTCATTATTAACTAGCTGGCTGTGCACGGGCGTTGCTGGAGGTCCACGCACTGGCATTTCCTCTTTGAAGACCTCAAGTGCACGTCAAACTGGAGCACGAGAACACGTATAACTGGCTGAAAGAATAAACATTTTTTTTTAACCCCTATCTTCTCTTTCAGAAAGATCTCACCTGTTCCTCATCTGACCTCTGGGGGGCTTACTCGGAATGTCAATGAAAATGGGAAGCAGGAAGGAAAATACCAACTATTTAAGGAGTATTTTTACACTTAACAGGGAATTGAAAACACTACGGAATGAATATCTACTGGACGCATTTCAGAGTAATTAGAAGATAGCTTCGGAAAGAAAAGAAAGGAAATATATAGCTCAGACGGTGTGTATGCACATACTGTAAGCACTATCAGTAAGCACTCTATGTCAGTTTCTATAACTAGAATCTTTATAAAATTAAGCCGAGGACTGCAGGGCTCTAGAGAGCAAAGTGCTGAGAGAAGGAATTCTCTTTCGAAATCCAAGAGGTGAGCTTTGTGTCCTGTCTTTTGAGATGATGCTTGGTTTAGGATTGTATTTCTCAAGGTCCATTCTACGATTACTTCCTTTTAATATTTCCCTCTTTCTGTTGACTGAAATCAGGAGTCTATAAAAAATAAAACCCCCAAAGAAAAAAAATACAAAATTAAAAATAAATAAATAAATGAATGAATGAATGAATAAACGCCAAACTGGTTTACCTAACGGGAAGCCCGAAAAGGGTGTGCGGTGGAAAAACCGCTCAGAAGTGGGGTGACAAGTGGAAGAAAGATTTTCAGCAGCCGGAATCGCGCTCTCTTCAGTCCGGCACCCAGGTAGTCTAGGGTGGGGGAGGGCGGCTGCTTTTAAGGTCGTTTCTTTCTTCCGCAGGTTTGGGAACTGGGCAGGCTGAGAGTGAAAGACGCTGGCACCAGCGGTCAGTTGCCATTTGAGAGCCCTGTTTGGGGGCCAAGGATAGCAGCAAAGACACCGCAGCCCCGGGGCCCGTGGGTGTTGGGCGCTCAGTGCAGGCACCCCGAACTGCGCCCGAGGCTGTGGCATGCAGACCTCCTCCATTTCCTGAAGGGGAGAAGCCCGCCGACCACGGGGTGCCGCGCCGCGCCGCGCGGGGATACCGCAGCTTCCCGGGGTGTCGGAGTCTGACTGCATAGCACTTAAAGCACCATTAAAAAAAAAAAAATCAAACTCGCTTCTGCCGAGGCTAACGGCGGCGGCGCGCATCTCGGCGTCCCCGAGGGGTCGCGGGGTGCATCGGGGGCGCCACAGAGAAAGCGGGCGGCGCTGGCGCGGGGCTGCGCCGGGCGGAGGTCGCGGTGGAGCTGGGCGCGCAGGCGGCCGCCCCTTGAGCAGCTCGCAGCCCGGCGGGGAGGTCAGACGCGGGGTTCGCGGGCTTCTCCCCGAGACAGGCGGCAGGCGGCTCGGTCCCCTCGGCCCCGCTGGCCCTGGTCGCCCGCCCCCGGCAGGGAGCCCCGGGGCCCTCTCGTCCTTGTGCCCGGCTCCGCCTGGCCGCCCGCGCCCCGCGCGCAGCCCCGCAACGCTGCAGCTTGTGAGACCGCGGCCGGCCGCCGGCCTCGCCAAGGAGGGAGGAGGAGGAGGAGGAGAAGGGGAGGGCGGCGCGGGGCGGAGGGATGGAGACGCGAGGAGGAAATAAATAAATAAAACAATAACCTCCGCGCCAATAAGAGCGAGGGAGAGAGAAAGACGCGGTCAGAGAGCCAGCGGCGCCTGTTCGCTCGCCTGTGAGAGGCTCTCCGCGCGCGCGTGTGTGTGCGTGAGTGTGTATTTGCTGGGACTGGAGCTGGAAAGTTCAAACTAAACGTGTTGCTCTCCTCGCTCGCTGAGGCCGTGACTGAGGCTGCCCAACTTCTCCGGGCCAAGTGACTGGCGTGGCCCGGAGCCCTTGGGGCACCCGAGGCGCTCGGCTCGGCGCCCAGGCGCAGCGGCGGCGGCCGAGGCTCCGCGCACCTCGGAGGGCGCCCGCGGCCGGGGCTGGACGCTCGCTCCGCCACCTCCACCGACTGTGCTCGGCCTCTCGCCTGGCAACTGCAGAAAGGTACGTGACACTTTCCTGCAGGCTTTTCCACCAGCACACGCGCGTGTCTTTTTGGCTGTCCGTATTTTTCCCCTTCCGGGAGTGCTCGTCATTCTTCAAACTTTACCTCCACCTCACACACGCCCGTGTCCGCGGCAGCCGCCCTCCGTGGCAGCCTGGGCACCCACTGCTGATGTGAGCCCAGCGCGGGGAAGATATGCTGGAAGCCGGGGTTCCCCGCGTTTCTGAATGATTCCCAGGTCTTACCTTCCGGGGTGTCCTTCACTATGATGCTTTCTGTGATGCCTGTAATGGTTTTCCGTGGCCCTTCTGCGCGGAAGGACGCACAAGTTTGCAGAAAAGGTCCATGGAAAGCGGGGGAAGTTTGCAGCCACTTGACTCCTGGAGAGGAGTAGTAACCCTTTCTTTTCAGTAGCGGCCACGGTTGTGAAGCAGCAGCCTTGGCTCCGGTGACAGCAGCCTGGCCAGTGGCAGCTGCTGCACATTGTCCCATTTGTGACTGGGAGAAGGCGGAAAGTGAGGCTGTGGCATCTAAGAGCAGAGCGACCCTGGAGCCGTCTGCAGAGATGCTGCAGGGGGAAAAAAGCTAAGGGCTCCCCATCGCTGGGTAAATCCGATTGAGAGTGTCAAGATTTCCTTTTGTGATGTTAGGTGCTCCCTGACAGGCATGATTAAACATTTCTTTAAAACTTTTTTTTTTCCATAGGATTTTCATTCCTAGATTAGGTGAACGACTAAAAGGCTGCTCACGTAAGTGTCAAAATCAGTACTGTGAGAGCAAGTGTGCAAGCCTGCAGTGAATAGCCTGGTCCCTTGTTTGTAATGTATCACCTAACGTGAAATGTATCCTTCCTGCTGGTTGTGGGCACGTTTTCCCTCCCTCCCTCTCTTCCTTTCTTCCTTCTTCAAGAAGTAGAAATTCTTAATGAAACAAAAATGTAAAAAGTCATTATAAGTTTTCTAATAACATGCTTCAGCCTTTTGAAGCCACCTGCTGAATTAGTTCATGTTACTTTTTAGAGGTTACCACTTGGTGGAGGAGATGAAGGCATATCCAGCAGATGGAGCAGTGGAAAATTCACTAGAACCAATACAAGACTCCTTTATCCTTATTTAATTGTGATGATGCTAAAACTATGTATGGAGCTTACTTTAGTACGGACGCTGGACTTTTGTTATTTTTGGAAAAAATTTCCTGACAAGTGAAATATGATTGGAGTATATTTGTAGAAAACTCAATCCTCTAAGTTATTTTCTTTCATAAAGCATTTACAAACAGTTTCTTTTCTTGCACATATTAGTATAGTATGATTTCATTCATGTCACACATATTAGCTGTTCCCATGGTATACTGTGTGACTGAAAGAATTGTTTCATGCAATATTAAGCCTAATCTTTGTGTTATAGCCTAAATAACTATATAAACTTGTATTTGAAAGTAAGAAAATGTTATTTTGAGCACTTTTCAGTAGTTTGAATGCCACTATTTATTTTTGTAAATATTGCCAATAGGTAGGTATATGTATTTCTTAAGGTACTTGAGAAAAGTTAATAAAAGTTTTTAGTGACTTTGGTGAGCTAATAGTCTTCCTTTCCAAGAATTACAGGAAATTTAGAACTGGTGTGACCTGAGTCCATGAATCAAATACAGAGGCAAAACCCCTCAAAAGCTGCCTTTTTGAATCTGTATGTGATAACAGTAGTAACATGGAGAAACCATCCACCTTCATACATAAATTTAAAAACTTTACTGGTAGTCATCACTCTGCCAGAATCACTTCAAAGTTTACATAGAATAATGGGTTACCCATTTTATGGACAGGGCAGAGCAAGCTTAAGCAATTTCAGTGGTCTGCTGTTGTTTCAATAAAGAGCTGTTCTTGATTCTAGTCTAGTCGTTTCCATTGTTTTTTTCCCCCCTTTTGCTGTGTTCTGCTATACAGTTTACTGTGGTGTGGAAGTGTGCTTAGTCTGCAAGACCCAACTAGCTCTTATTTCAATATCATTATTTAGTTATTAAAAAGTTACAGCTATATATCAAACATTTTGAGGAACACAGACAAACAAGTTGCCTTTGAAAAATGTGGCACCAATAATCATTTGAATTAATCATGCTTTCCACTGAGTGCACAAGTTTCTGAAATCTATGTGATTGTTTGCTAAATCATCAAATAATGTCTGTAGAAAAGGACTTAATTGTGCCTCCTAAAAACTATACTTCCTCATTCATATAGTGTTCAGGAAGGTGTAGAGCTCTATCATAAAATAGTACAACTAGTTTCCTGAAGGGACTTACTCTACCTTGCCTGTTGTCACAAAGATTAAATGATCATGGAGTTTTCTAAATTTCACCCATTCTGAAGTTATACTCCTTCATATAGGAAACAAAAACAAAAACAAAAACAAAAAAACAGTTTCAAAGTGATATGCTGAAAGTTTTATGTCATGAAAATGAGCCACTTACTAAGTTCTTGTCACCATTAAGTGTGCTACATTCTTTATAATTCTTACTGACACTTTAAAAATTACCTAGTAATAGCAATGGTAATTTACTAAAATTGGTTAGAAATGTGTTCATTATGATTGTTATTCGTGTTATACATATTTTCTAAGAAAACTAGATTCATTTATAAGTTTTTCTGTAAATTCATTATAAATAAAATGTTAGTAAATATTGATATAACAATGGTAAATTGTAGATTTTTAAAGTTTAAAAAAGTAATCGCTTTATACTCTCCATAGAATAATGAACTTCATCAATGAAGGTGAATTGACTAGTAGAATTGTGTAACACTAGTGAAGTAGAACTCAAGTCTATGGAGAGAAAACATCTGAAAGGTTGTTATGTGCATTCATAAGTAGTTAGTATGTACTCCTACTCTTAGTTTTGACGGTAGCATAATACTGCATTGAAGAATTTTAGAAGTAGTTTAATCATTAAACTTTTATTTGAAAAACACAGTCATCAAAAATGGTTGTCTGCTAAATAATGCACCTATATTTAACTTAAACCCATGATAATGTTTGAAACATTGCCAAGTGTTTGGACTTGATTTTATAAGCATTTTATTCCATTTTATGCATTATTCGTATTTTCATTCCATCTTCCTGGACTTTATTCTGTCATAGTTACATTAGGTAATTTTTTCCTTGCATGATGCAATGTGTCTATTAAGTTAATCTTAAATATAATTCAAATAAATTGAGCTTTAAGAAAAATATATACAGAGATTGATGGAATATGATGTGGGAGTAAGTTTTATTTTTCTCCATTAATTTATCACCTAAGAGATAAAAAAGATTTGTCAGTCAGTGAAGATCAAGCAAAAAAACAAAACCTTTTATCCTTTAATTTCTGTCTTGTCACCTGCTTGTGTGATTTCTCTTGTAGTGTAAAGTGTAATAGAGCATGATTTTTCACTTATGATTTATAGAAGAAGCATATATATTTAAAGCTTGGTTGTTACTTGGGGAGATCCTATTATTTTTTAATTAAAAGAAAAAGTTTAAGTTTAAATAATACATATAAGAAAAGATTTTAATATACGTTGGATGAGTGCGGCTCTTACAATGCATCTTGGAATATAAATCTTAGCAGAAATTGTGATCTAAAGAATTACTTCAAATAATATGTCCTACTTTGACTACAGCAATTGAGTATTTAATTGTTAATGATGCCCTGGGTACAAATATCTTTATTTAAGGAACTCTTCATTTCACCCATACCTCCTCCTATAAAGCTTCACCAAGATTATAGCTTAAATATTTATATAATATATGTGCTTTATTATGAATGTTTTATGAATTGTATATTTTATGATGTATACAAACATTTCTAGCATGAGTACAATTTACTCATGTGATAGTTAGGGGTAGATCTTACTTCAGTGATTGTCCTGAATTCTTTTTGAATCCTCAGTGCCTTTGGACAGTTTCTCCTGTGCAATTTTACAGGGGATTTCTACTAGTTCTAACCTATGGGTTTAGAGATCATAAAAATACGATAAATAAACTGCCCTCCACTCAACTACCATAAAATAATGATAAATTGTAAGTAAAGTGTACTATGTATGATACTTATGATGTTATTTAAGGACTAAAACCAGTGAACAAGAGAAAATTAGATATACCTTGTTAGTGCTGAAAAAGTTATCTTCCATATTGTGTAGGACCTGTATTTAGAACTTATTACTGAACAAGAATGAATGGATCAAAATTATTACCAATTTTAATCTTTGTGAAAAGTACTTAGCAGAATCATAAATCTGAATTATTAGTATTAACATTCCTTGCTAATCATTATTTTCAAGAAGATTTGGGAGGGATGAAGAGGGATAATTAAAAGACAGAAGTCCTATGAAGGAATTATTATTAGAAGAAAACAGTTACCCATTACTCAACATTCTTATAGGTATATATTTTATAATTTTAACTTCTTTAAAGCACACCTGTACCCCAGAAAATTGTTTTAAATTTCCCATATGAATATTTCAAAGACTGTAATATATATGACCAATTTTTATTACTTCGTGCTTTAACCAATAGGCAGGTATAGTCCTCCTGGAAAGCTGAAACCCTGAGTAATAGTGTTTTAAAAGCTTAAATTAGTATTAGTTTATACATGCATATATATATATATATATATATATGTATAAATATGTACACTTGTTACTTCTTAATTTTAACTCTATAATTTTATTATAAATACAAGACATTAAGATTTTATTATAAGGAATGTGTTGGTCTTTTACTAGACTTTTGTAATAAATATTCATCATAATTATTGTATGACTGATATCTTTGATATTAATATTGAGATTGAGAATGTTATTGTGCAAAATAACCAAAATATCACTGCTCTGAGTTTAGAGGGTTTACTAAACTGATGCAGCTAGGCATGTCAGATCAGAAAGCATCCATTTGCCAGACTCAACTACATGACAGTGGGAGAAAGGTAAAAGGAAACTCTGCATCATGAATGTGTCCCTCTGCATTTTATATGACCAATTTTCTAAATGAATTTAACATTTAAAAAATAATCCCAAATATTAATTCTTAATGGATTGCAGCAATACTTATTTTTTTGCCAAATAATGCAACCCACTACTCATTAAGTGTTAAGTAAAGCAGAAATATTTATTCACCTTACTTTTAAAAAATATACATTTCAGCAGTTTATGATGACATTAACATGGACCAATTTTGACTAGTTTTCTACTAAATATAAAAAAAAGTGTTGTTGAGGAAGGTTTTAGAAATTATTTGAAAAAGGAATATTTGAAAGTTTATGTTGTAATTATATATGAAATTAATAGCAGCCTAACTAAATAACAAGTCCATATCTCAGCATATGTGAAAATTAGAAGCAATACTTCCGGTGTGTTTTTAAGTTTTCTGTGTTAATTAATATGTGCTATCAGTAAAACATCCTGAGAAGCAATGGTATCTTGTTCAACAAACATTCAAGGATTAAATAGTTATAGTATTAAAAACTAAACATGCCAGTTTACTTTCTGTTCATAAGCATTTTTCCAAAGTGTATTTACCATAATTAAAAAAATTCATAAGCTGGATAAAATTTATATGAAGTACAAATGTTAAATTAACCGTTCAGTAAATACCAATATTAAGATCTTCCTATCCTCGATTTATTGTCATCAAATAAAAGAACCTTATACTGTCATTTTGCTTTTAAAATGAACTAGGCACAAGATAATTTAAGAGGTTAACAACTGTAGAGTTTTTATTTCATAGAAACAATTTTTTCTCGTTGTCTCAGAAATTTGACTTTTTAAAATTTATGGGACAAATGATATTTTCTTATGAAAAATACTTGTTTTATAATCAGATTAAGTATACCGACATATTTTCCATTCTTGATGGCTGCATAAGATACTTATTTTCAAAAATACAAAATTTATATTTTGTGTGTCATACTGTGAAGTTCCTTATTCATATTTTTCACAATTCTTTAAAATGCAACAGTGATTTTGCTTATTATTGTCTAAATAATCAGTAGTGTGAACATTGTTAATATGGTTACAGCTGCTGTCTTGAGAACATACTCTGTTCTTTTTTTAGAGGTTCTTTTTGTTTAGATTCGGTCTCATATTTTGAAATATCTTCTTATACATTATGTCTTCACTTTTCTGTGTTTTAAACCTTGAGATTTTTGAGACATCTTGTGATTAATTTTACCTCTAAGCATATTTTTTTCTTGATTTCATATTCCAGCAATATTTACTAAAATGTTAATTACTTTGCTTATTGTAGTCAAAGCCAAGCAACTTGAGTTACTGTCAATTTTATTTTGATTCAGAAATAAATATGAATGATACAGTATTAGCTTTAAAGTATTTTTTTCCTAAAATTATTCGAATGCATTGAATTTAGTGCTCATAATTTCAAAATTTTACCGGTAACTACAGGATCAAAACTGAAATGTATTAGTTTTAATTCGATCACAGATGAATTATATTTGTTTTATGTTCATTGTATATTTTGATCTTTAATAAATCTCGTAATAATATTTTAAGTAAAATTCTTCTCATTAATGTTTGGCCTTGAAACAGTTAAAAATACTAATTTGAACAAAGACAAAAATAATTACATGATATGTACATGTGAAGATGAATTTCTGTTACATGAAATGTTTGTGTGATGATGCAATCCAAATTACAAAAATGACACATCCCAGTGTTCGTTATTAATTTTGAAAGTATATAGTAAACTGCTCAAAATGATGCTGATAGGCCTGAATTTTGAAGTTCCTATTCTTGATTTTGAGAAATTTTATTATAAAATGCTCCTCTAGAAATATTACAGAGGGTAATTTCTATCTATTTAAGTAAAAAATTGTGAACCTCAGCCAATATTTTTGTTTTATATTGGCAATTTCAAAATTTAATGTGTTCCAAAATTTGAAATTGTAGTAATTTAAAAATGACTTGATGAAATTAAGTGAAAGATTACATATAAAAATAATGTAAATGAAACATTAAAATAATGATCATACTTTTGAAAGAATATATTGAAATTAAAAAGCACCTTTGGAAGAGAATTCACCCTTAAAGCAGTGTATTTATTTTACATAAACAATGTTATGTACTAACTGCTCCCTTTATTTTTCTTTTTAAAAAATTTTTTCTCTCTACTTTTGAGATGTTAAATTATGTGATTTGCAAAACTTTAGATTAAACTTGTAATGATGTGATAAAATTCTTTGCTTTTTCCTGTTTCTGGAAGTTGGTCACTTCATTTTAATTAGTTTTATTTGAATTCATTTTGTAACTAGTGACTCTAGAATCAAATCATAGATTATTTGAAACATTTCCTCTTTTCCTAGGCTGACTTTTTGAAAAAACCAATGAAGTTATAGAAGGTTCGTGTTTGCATTTGTCTGACAAACTCAGGAGTAATAACATTAGGGACAATGTTTTTGCTAGGTATATAGTATAATTTAAAGAACTGCTTTTCATTTACAGTCTTTTTTTCCCCCTGTTGTTTGGCTAATCATATGTTGAGAGATTTATTTAAAATATTTTCTCTGGACAATGTCAAAAGACACAGTCTTATTTGAAATATGAATAATGACCACATTTTATTAAATATTTTTATTAATAATAAAATCAGTAAGTATTGTGCTTGTAGGTAAAATTAATAGCAAGGTATCTCAAAAACCTCAAGATTTAAAAATGAAAAAGTCAAGAAATGATGTATCAGAAGACAGTTCATAATATGAGACCAAATCCATACAAAAAGAAAACCCTACTAAAAAGAACAGAACATGTTCTGAGGCCAGCAGCTCTAATCATATCAAGTGTTCTCATTAAAAATGAGACAAATATTTCTCATGTTTTTAGAAAATGTGCAAACAAAATCAGGACCCAAAAGCCAAAGTTTAGTAATACCCAAATCAGGGTGCTCACTAGACAAGAAAGTAGATGCCAGCTTTCTGATGCTTGACGCTACAAGCTTGCATGTTCTGATGGTATTAAGAACATATTGTTTTATATATTCTAATTCAGTGCTTATCAAGCAGCTGCCGATAATCTATATAATCATATCTTTTCTTCGGGGAAAGAGGCTGTTTCCGTGCTCCTGTATTCCAAACACCTTGATTCTTATATTTTGATTTCAAGTTAATAAATGGACACATTGGGTTACATATATCCTTTCTTTGTGCATATCAGTTGTGTGAGTCATCATTTCCAATCATAATTAGCTGGGCAACATGAAAATACATTGTAAACCAAACCTGTAAAATCAGGGTTAAAAATATAGTGCCACTTCTGAGGACTATCAGTCACTGTTCAAGTAGAGGCCCTCATGTCACCAGTAGAACTTATCTTTCAGTGACTACAATGATAGAACATGGAGTGTGAGGATTTTTTTTTCTTTTTGTTTAATCCTTTTTTTTAAACTAGCATGAAAATAAATCAAACTAAATTACTGACAACAAAAAATTAGGAAAGAGAAAAATAGGGAAATATATCTCGGAAAGAAAATGGTTCAGAAAATAATTATGACATATATTAGAAATTTTAATTATTTACCCATACAGAACTAAAACTCAAGATTAAAAATATCACCATAATAATTAATTATTAAATTAAATTTTGAAGATAAATTTAGAATCTGCTTATTAAGATCATTATGCTTTCACTCGTGTATCCTTTTATAGTTTGCTTTTTTATTCACCATGTTTTTAAGATGTTTAATTCATATACTTAAGACTAGTTTATTCGTTTATATTTCATATATGATTTTTTCTTTCCTTTTCTGATTTATGAAATAGTTTTGAGTACAATAAAATACTAAAATTTAAAATACTAACTCCAAGTACAAAGTATCATACAAAATTCATAGCTGTATGTAAGACAAATATGAATAATAATGTGATGTATATATGTATCTCATATATCTTTACTATTTGTCATTTTATTTTAAACTTCATAAAAATCAAAATCCATCTGTAATCATCTTTCATCATATCAGATTTTTGCCACATTATTGCCTTATACAGATTTATCAGAGTTTATCAATCTCTTATTGTTAGATATTCCACTTAGCATATTCTTATTAGAAAGAAGCTAAATGAAAAGTTTTATTTTTGTGTGTGTGTTTTTGACACAAAAAAGATTTCTCTAGGGTAAATTTTCAATGAATCTACTATAGCAGAGGATATTTTTGAATTTATTTGATTTTAATGGAGTTAACAATGTAATAGAGTTTATAAGAATTTTCATGTATAATTAGAACCTCCATATTATTGTGAGTGACTGTTAAGTGAATCACTGACTAAAATTTTTTTTGATATTTTAGTACTATATATATGACACTGAATACTACAATAATCATGATCTACGTTTCACTGAAAGCCTATGTGATCTTAGGTGATTATTTAGTGTCTTTACTTCCTATTTCTTCATATATAAGCCAAAGAATTTTAACAATGCTTACACAATATTGTCAACTCTGATCATTTATCATTATAACTATTGCTGATTTTGAAAAAAATATAAAGTATGTATAGCAATAAAGACGTCTGTATATTTCCATGATTTATCAGCATCAACTGACTCAATGCCAAGAGCAAAGCTGCTTATTTGTTTTTGTTGTTTAGTTTTCTTACAGAGACATTTCATAATAGAGTCAATTACTTGTACTCAAGCTCAAAGCAGAGTGCAGTTCACCTTCTCTTAGTGTTCCCTGAGTGTAGAATTTCATGGCCAACACAGGTAATGTCGTGTGCAACTACAATTATTTCCCTATGACATTTCATCTTTTTTTCACTGTTTCTCTTTTTGTACATGTACTTATATTCATTTTTGCACAACCTTTTTCATTCCCTCATGGTAAATTATAGGCCAATATTGCAGTACACTTCTAGTTTATTTAAGTTTAAATATGTTTAAATATGTGCCACAGTTTTTTGGTTTGATTTTTTAAAAATGTGTTCCCAGTCTTTTCAAATTTCCAGAAAAAAAAAATGCTTGTCTAATATTTACATGTTTCTCTAAATGAAATAAATTTTAAAGGCATTTAGCATACCTGTAACAAAAATTTAAGTTACATTTGTCTTTCTTTATTGCATTACTTCCATATATTTTAGTGCCCTCGCTGAACTTGATTATCTAGAGACACTTCCTCAAAAATAATCTTTCTGTTACAGCACTTTTCTTCCTCCATGTTTGTGAAAACTATTGAGTTTCTCCTGTAGCTCTGCTTTAAAATCTTTTTTCTTGCTTTTTAAAAGTATGTGCTTGAATTAGTTGTATGAGACATTAAGTGTAAGTTCCAGGTAAAACTTCAGCAGCAGACAAATTGCCTATCAATCCTGGTGTAATAATTCCACTTATCTGCTGTTCTTTTATAGAGTCAGCAAACTTTGAAAAGTTCCCAGTATTCATGGTAGAAATCTGAGGTAAGCCTGGCTTGGTATTTTCTGGAAGAAGTTATGTGCATTTGATTTTAATGCTTAACATTTTTAATCAGATTTTCTGTTCTTCTTTTTCCAGTATTTCTTTGTCTTGTTCTTCCTTAACTAGTGAGAACTAGAGACTCTAGGGTAGCATAAGTTCTAATTAGGCTAGAGCAATTATAAAGGCCTTCCCTTTGAGCCTCCTACTTTTATTGACCATCGCATTTAAAGAAAAATATGTTGAAATGATAAGTGTTTACTTAGGAAATTAAATGGTCTCTGCTTGAAAGCCTTCTGACTATTTTCTTCTAAATATTTTCAAGTACTTTGTTCTACTCAGCAAGAACTGAAGAAAACTGCTTTTTCAAAATTAATTTTTTTTTCTTTAACCTATTGCCTTCTCAATAAATACATTTTTCCCTCTGGTTCCTCCAAAAAAGAAAATCACATGGTATGATTACAATTATTTCATTCTAAATTTATTTGAGCTTTAAGCAGTATAATCTTTTCCTTGGTCTTTAAGTCTTCATAAGAAATTCTGTTTCTGGACCATAAGCTTCATTTTCCCTAAATCTTGTACCTGGCTGAACCAACCCTCCCGCACTCTGCCAAGAGACAGATCACTTTCTTGCTGCCTACACTTCTTTTGTTTTTGTTTGAAGTATTGGACCCAGGACCTTTGTTCTAAATTACATCCTCAGCTGTTTTATATTTTATTTTGGGACAGGGTCTTGCTAAATTCCTAAGTTGCTTAGGATGGGACCAAACTTTGGATCCTTCTGCTTTAGCCTCCCAGGGTGGTGGCGTGGCTGGTGTTTTGATCACTGGCCACCTTTCTTTAAATTCTGAGATTCCTCCCCTTACTCATCTTGTTTAAGGATTCACTACTCTCCTAGCATTTCAGCTCAACCTTCTGTCCTGGGATGATCTACATTATTGATGTTAGTAAGCATCTAGGTTAATATACTGAAGAAAATACAGGCTTCTCAGTGCTAGACTTTAGGGGAAGCAGCAACAGTTTACAGAATTAAGGACTTGGGTGCAGACTAAAACACAATCCTGGCTGGGCGTAGTGGCACACACCTTTAACCCCAGCACTTGGGAGGCTGAGGCAGGAGGATCCTTGTGAGTTCGAGACCAGCCTGGGCTACAAAGTGAATTCAAGGCCAGCCTGAACCGTACAGTGAGACCCTGTTTTAAAAAATAGGGCTGGAAATTTAGCTCAGTGGCCTAAGTGCCTGCCTGGCAGGCGTGAGGTTGAGAATTTGATCTCCGGTACCAAAAAAATTAATAAATAAATAAAAATAAAAAATAAAACACAATCCTGGAGCATGAGAAAGTTTTTCTGTATGGAATTTATGAAATATCAAAGTTTTATGATAGGGAAATCTGTTAAAAAAGTTTGTGCAGATCCTAGAAAAATACAGTATAGCATCATGTAAAATAACTTGGCTTGGTAACATAAAATAAGAACATTTAAATTTTCATATTTTGTGTTTTTTTCTCAGCATAAAACAATAATTGATTTGCATAGCCTTACATATTATGTTAAATATTGTTTTTCATTATGGACACTGAATTTCTGACCTCCTCCAGCGCTGTTTGTTTCACAGTGTACCCTCACATCTAAGGTCCTTCCGTCCCTTTAGGCTTGTGTTGCTTCAGAGCCTATTGGAAGCTTTAAAAAAGAAGCAGTGTTGGTCTAGACCCTGTCAGTCCATCTGATTTTTAAAGGCAAAGACATTTTCTTGTAACAACATTTATGTATTTTTCTTCAGGTGTTCGCTCAGGTTTCTCTACCTTGTTTTCGTTAATTGGGAAGAAATCACAAGACATTCTTGATTACATCTCTGGGAAATGTGGAAGGAACTATAGCTGCTTTGAAGTAGATCAGAGTGCTGAAAAAAAAGCAGTGCAGGGGAGTAGCTTTATTAGTTTTGTAGGGCGGCCATAATAAATTGCATAAACTGAGTGGCTTAGAAGAAGAGAATTTTATTCTCTTGCAATCCTGGAAGATAGAGGTCAAAAATGAAGATGTTGAGAGTTTACTTCTTTCTGAAATATCTGAAGCGGAATCTGTTTCATGACTCTCCCTGGCTTATGACAATGACTTGGAATACGCAGTGTTCCTCGGCACAGACAAGCATGACTGCCACCGCTGCCTTCCTGTGTTTTGCTTGTGGGTTTCCTCCTCTGTGCTTGCTTCAGTCAGGTCTCCCTGTCCTTAAACTTATTCGAACTCAAGGCACGGGATTTAGTGTGCATCCTAAATCCAAGATGATCTCATCTCAACATCCTTATTTGCAGCTGCAAAAAACTTTTATTTTCAAATAAAGTCACATTCGTAAGCCTTGTGGATTAGGAATTGAAGATAACACTTTGGGTGACACTATTCCATCTATAATGGTGGGAATGGTCACTCTTGGTAGAGATTAAAGTGTTAGTTTAAACACACCATCAAGACTTGATAGGTGATTAGACAAATGCTATGGAGTATAAATACACTGGCTGACACACTTGCCACCTCTCATTTGAATTATTTTCGTTCTCTGCCCTATTCTTTTGCAACAAACGGGTAGATACAGATAAATAGATGCAGTGATTTGAAGTTGGGGGAAAACAGAATCCGGTATGTATAGTTTGAGTGTAGTGAGATTTAAATAACTTCTAATTAGCATTTTTTCTATAAATATTTTTCTATAAAGCAATGTTAGAAACCAACAAAATATGCAACCTTTGAAATTATAACACTATAAGAAAGTTAAGTATGAATTATTTCTTAGATCCCTCCTTCTTGGTTGAAAGAATAAAATATGATGACTTAGGTAGATACATTTGGATTTGATTATCATTGAGTGATCTAGATCCCAAGGATGTTATTATTCTAAAATGTGCACATTAGTTTGGAACACATTCACTAATTCCCAACTTCTGATTTATGCTTTAAACTATTTTTGTTGTCTTGGACACATTTTAATGGATGAAGATTGTGTATGCAAATAAAAAACTTCATATATTTTCTTCTAAAGTATTTAGAGATAGAGAAGAAATGTTTTTGATTATTTTCTAGAATCTTCCTCATAAAGTCTCAACAAAAATATCTACTTCTTCAAATATCATCTTAATCTATGACATAATATTAAAATCAGTAATGCAGAACTGTTGCCAACATAAGGAAAAGGTGACAAAAACTAACAGTAGCTGAGCTTAGAAATTTTTATTTAGATTATCAAAATTAGAATATAAAAAGTAAATTGTATCAGTGATGTTCGTACTGACATAATTATTAAATATCACCCATATCAATGGTGAATTTTATACTACACAATCCAGCAAACCGACTTTACTGAGCAGCAAGCTATAAATCTTATTTATGCCACCATATTTATAGTCATACACACACACATACACACACATACACGCACCTCTCCAGCACAATAAACTATTCATTCAGCAAATTATGAAAACTTTGGATCAATGGAATACACTCTGGCTTCAAAAAATTAAAAATTTAGCAATAATGAACCATAAATGAATAAACAAGAACTGTACTTGCAGACTAAAAATAAAATAAGTTGTAAATGCTACATGTAGAATCTGAGTGTGTTCCCAAACTGTAATAAAAAAATTGCATATTTTATATATTTATTTAGCAAATAAAACAGTGAAAAAAGTACTTATCTAAACATTAGCAGCAGAACAAAATTAAGGCATTTAGGATGATATCTATATATCTATCTATATGTATACCTAGCTATATCTATATATCATTGAATTAGGCAGAGTGGCAGGATTTGAAAATAGATCCAGAAACTTACTCTTTGAAATCAATAAATACAATTAAGAACACTTGACTGATAAAAGATGTTAAAATATAACATAACAGGATGTAGAATCAAGAATAATAGAGATGAAATCTGTATCAACTATATAATATATTAGGGGCTAGTAAGAATATTCTCAATGAGTGCTAAAAAATACAGATTTACTACTGGAAAGATTGTTCTTTGTGCTATTTTAAACACATAGTACTATGTATGAAAAATTTCATTCTTGAATCTCTGTAGTTGTCATTAAGCTTATCATAATTTAACTGCTGGACATTATTAAGAAAGGAAAAAGTTTTCCTAATTGAATATATAAAACTGTGACAATGGTGTTAAAACTGGAAAATCCTCTGTGATCATTTAACAAAAGACATTAAGTGATGTTGATGTCTATTTCTAACAGATACTGGTATTCTAGAATTATTAGGCAGGGGAATATGAAATAAAAAGATATAAAATTGGGAACAAGGAAGTCATTACCTGTTGATAACTGAAAACATAAAATGACTAAAATATGATTCTAAACAGTGAACATGCAATGCATTACTCATTTAAAAATGAATCATGAATAGGACTTGGGATACCAAAGTATCTTGTTTAAAATATAACAGGTAAATGTAATAATAAAAAACTTCAACCAGAAAAGAAAATGTGTGGGCACAAGATCAAAGGATCTCAGATAAAGAAAACTGTAAATCTACAGAAGATGCAGTAGGATGTGAATTGAAGAAAAATTCCTAAACTGCAGAGCTAGTCTTGGGGCTGTCTTGTCAAATTTCCTGTCTGGAATACTGGCTATAGTGTTTACTAGCTATTTGAAAATTCTTAATTTATCTAAATTTTCTGTCTCTCAATTTCCTCATCTGAAAACTGACAACAATATTTCATTTACAGAGATTTTGTGATAGATAAAAGATGTAATTGCATTAGCCATTTGGAAAATCATCTTATGCATACTAAACTTTTTGTTACCATTTGCTATTCATTCAACTATTCTTATTTATACTATTACTACCATGAGTAGACAGTCTAAAATATTAAAGATAGTGTTCTCTACAAATTAATCTATGCATTGACATAAATTCAAGTAAAATTCTATTAAGATTTTTAATTTTACAAGTGGTTTTAAAGTATATCTGGAAGCCAGGTGTCATCATGCATGCCTATAATCCCAGAAGTCATCAGGCTGAGACAGGAGAATCTCCTTGAATTCGAGGCCAGCCTTGACTACTGAGCAAGACCCTGTCTCAAAAACCAAATAAATAAATAAATAGTATGTTTGGAAAATATGTAAAACAAGTAAAGAACTGTTGGTATTAATAGGAAAGCAGTCATGTCCTAGTAGCTACTAAGATTCATTATAAAATTCTATTTATAGTATGATAATGAAAAGAATAGTATCCATAAATAAGTATACTTACCAATATATGGAATGTTAGTATTTATAACAAAGATTCTTATCATCAATGGAAGAATAAAACTACCTAAAAAACCAAAGATAAATATCCTTCTAGACATACAAAAGTTAAATAAAAAACAAAATACAAATGATCAATAAAAAAAGACTTCCCCCATAACTGAAATCGCAAATCAAATATAAAGCATGTATTATATTCAGGTAGAATATTGAAAAATGTCATTACAATTTCTAAGCTTTGCCCTTCACAGCCTCTCTGATTTTAGTGTAAGGAATAAACATAGAGTATGGTTTTGGGAATGATAGAAGTCAGAATTAAAGAGAGGGTCAAGGATGTTGAAAGCTTCTTAAGTTGCCGTCATCAGTTGTAATGAAGGGCAATAAAACATTGATTTTTACACTCTGACACAGCAGTGACAAAGGCCATGCTTTGCTTTTTGTCAGTTGTTAAATACTGAAAATATCATAAAATGCAACCATGTGAGAGTGTAAGGAAGTAGACACACATACCGTTTATCAGAGTATGAGGGTGCATAGTCTTTTTGCAGAGCAGCTTTACAATATTAGTGAAAACATTAAAAAGAGATGTACTTTGTTACTTTTTAAATTAAAATACAGTTTATTGAGATAATCAGCTGGTTGTGAAAAGATGAATATTATTTTCAGAACTGTTTGTAACAGCGAGAAATAAAAAGGAAAATAAATAGGTGTTAAGAATAAAAGATTGTTTAGATGAATCATGTAACATTTGATAATAGAATTACATGTAGCCATCAGCGGACCCTGCAGATTTGTATTTACTAAAAGGAAATACTCTGCAGTTTATTCTGAAGTATAAAAATTTTTTATATACATACATATATATATATATAACATGTATATATGTATACCTTCTCAGAGCTGTTTTAAAGGATATTCACAAAATTGTTGACAATTGAAAACCTATCCCTGTTGTATTTTAGATGATTATTCATTTATTGATGTTTTTTGGTGAAGATTATTCAAAACTATATACAGAAGTGTCATTAAATGACAAATAACTTGCCTCATATTTTAACTGATTCTATCAGATAATGTATTCCAAATCATATCACTATGATGTGGGTAGCTCTCATAGAAATTTTGTTTAGGACTGGATGAGTGAATATTATTTTTCAAATTCAAGGTTACCTGGGGGATGAGGATGCTTTGGTCAGTCTGTTGAAATGGGAGCCCGGGAACAAAGGAAAGTAAGGAGTAAGAGATACTCATACCTAAAGAAGCTAAAGGGCAAAACAAATAATGTGAAAATTTCACCAAGATCTAGTTGGCAGTAGTTGTTATGTTTCACAGGAAATCTCCTGCACTATTGTTCTCATATCAAATTGAATGTCAAATTTAAAAGTTTGCTGTTATTTTGGAAGGTATTTAATTCCAGCTTCTTGGTTTTCTTCCATTCTGTCCAAAAACTCATCTTTCTACTCTGGGATGATCTAGAGCAGTCTTTTGTATTTAACCAGTGACAATACATCCATGCTTTACCCCACCTTGCTTGAGGACAGGCACAGAAAGACAAGTTCATTAGTCAGCCCACTATTTATTAATATTCCTGTGCCAGGCATAGTGCCAGAATCGGGAAACTCAGTAAGTCTCCTTTGAGAGGAAGTTGTGTAAATCAATAATCATAGTACCATTGCTAGTGCTATAATGGAGGCCTGGCATTGATGTGCCGTGTCCAGAATAGGAGAAAGTAGATTGGTGGCTGCCTAGGACTGGGAGGTGGGCAGTGGAATTTGGAGTGATGCTAACAAGACGCCTCTGAGATGATGACAGTGCTCTCAACTTGGGTAGTTAAGTCACTTGAACTGAATGGTATGTGAATTGTTTTTAAATAAAGATGTTTACAAAGTCATAGGGACACGCATTTTTACCCAACTGTGACCAGAGTGTCAGGACAAAGTCTGGGCATTCTGAGGAAGGGAGGAAGTAGGGAATGTCATTTGGGGTTCAAGTTAATTGGAATATAGGTCAGTAAAAGAATAAGGCATGTGTGGGCAAAATATATGCAGCAGAAAGTGAAAAGCATATGTAGCTTGAGATCATTGAGCAATGTTAAGCTTGCAGGCTGGGGAAGGCTATGATGCAAGAAGTGACAGCGTGCAGGGCCTTGATCCTGTGGTGAGTTTTATAGGATGGTCACAAAATTAGTGCTTGGCGGGATGCTTGCCAGGCCAGATTGACGTGGTCAGTTTTTTGTCTTCTTTCAGAGCATTTTGATCTTTGAGTTATGAGATGTGCCCAAGTGTTTTGTTTAAAATGCAGACATCTGAGGTCCTTGCCCAGAGATTCTGATGCAGAGATTTTTTAAGTGAGGGCAGTCAGTCACTTATTAAAATAAAGTGGTATACCTATTAGATTTAGAAAAATACAATTTAAACAAATTAATTCATTATCAAATGCCAAAACATTACAGTTGTAAACATTGATGTACTCGGTGTCTCAAGTTGTAGCCAGATTTCTGTCATTTGTATTCTCATTCAATTGGAATTGTATTCATTAAGAAGGAAAAACCCTGCCATCCTGTACATTTCTGTGATGTTATGTACTTTTTAGTAATATAAAACAGAAACAAAGATGAAATGTCATTTATAAATGTAGAGCTTACAGAGGGCTGTGGTTATGGCTCAGCGGTGTAGCACTTGCCTGGCAAGTGCAAGGTCCTGAGTTCAATTCCCGGTACCACATAAAACAAAACTAAAATAATTAAAAAAATAAATAAATAAATGTAGAACACACAAAATTGAACTTTCACATTCAGCAATCTTTGAAAAATTATTTACAGATGTAATATTAGGGGATCAAATATGGCAAAATCTTTAAGACTGTAGAGGATTTAGGGTGGGATCTAAATTTTATGCTTCACTTTCTGGAGGAGAACCTATAACGCAATGAACTTGCTTTGAAACAATTTAGTGCATCTCATTTCAGCCATGATTCTATGCACTGTGTTTATTTTAAGAGGAAGATAAATATCAACTGTAATTTCAAAACTTGTTTTGAAAATGAGAGTGCTTCCTATGAACTTCTATTTATTTCTGGAATAATTCTGTAGAAAGTTATAACATTATCTGTAGCATATTAAATTGTGATGGCTAGTTTCAGAGATATATACATACATATTCTACCAAGAATCCCATCTCAATTAGCTATTCATTTGTTTTCAAAACTCTTCAAGACTATCTGCTATGGGAAAATAAACTCATTATAGCCTCAGCCAATGATTGTAACTCATTTTCATCAAATGCTGTTTTGCTGTTATGGTCATAATTCCCAATTAATTTTAATTTCCCAGCTTGCATGTGCTTTTTAAGAGGTATGTATGATCAGAAGGATGTCTAATTACTTAAAGGGTTTGTTAGATTTGGAAGCTTTGTGCAAGAGAGTACTTTAATAGTCTTAGAGAATGTGGGATAGCTACATTTAGCCTTCGGAGGAAGTAAAATGATGCGATGGTTTTGGAGAAATTTACTTTGTGAAAAATGCTTTGTATAAGTGTCAGTGTTATTTAAACCTTCACTGTTAGATTTATCTATCGCTTTTGCTATTATCAGCATTTTAGGTGGTAAAAATTGAGACAAAGAAGGTATTACATTTAAGGAATCACAGTGAGTAGGCAAAGCAACATAAGGTCTAAAATCCATTGAATGTCTAAAACAAAACTGTTTCTATATTATAATATGTGAACCATAGGAGCAATTCATTCAAAAAATTTTAAAAAAAAGTTTTCAGTCTGATTGTAAAGGTCTAAAATAGAGGGGATTGGGGATGGTTTAGACAGTACAAGATCAGTTAAAAGACTCTGTTTAGTCAAATTCTCCTGAATCATTTGTTAAAATTCCAGAACTGAAAAGAACTCAGATACCATTTAACTATTCTAATCAGTGTTTCTTATTTGCTAAATGAGAACACAGGCTCTCAACCTGAGGTGCCCATAGGTATTCTTTATGGTTGCCATTGTCAGGGAGACTCAGGAAGTTCAAGGTAGAGAGAATTCAGAATCCAAAGCGCCGTAGCAACAAATAGAAGAGAAGTAACTGTAAATTCTCAGACTGTAAATTTTCTAAAACAAAGATACTCTTTAGGGTGATCTGAATGCCACTTTATTAAGGCAACATACCGAAGTATATGTAACTTTTCTTATTAAATTGATAATATAGTTTTAGCTACTTTAAATAATTCTGAAAGAAGCCCTGACCTGATCTCATCAGTTTTATCTTCTTATAAAAATACTGCACTTTGTATGATCTCCATGTTGCAGTTTTAAAAGTTATTATAAATAGTATTGTCATTAAAATTTTTAGAATGTTAAAAGCACAAATAGGTTTCATGTAACATAATTAATTCAGATTGCATTTTGGCATTTTGTGAGGATACTCTTCTAACCTGATCTTTTTAAATTTCCAAGTAGTTATGTAATAAAATTCAATTGCGTTTACATTATTCTGTTGAACAGTATTGTGTGTGAAAGTATTTGTCTAGCATACCTTTTTCATCTCTAATTTTTATATATTTATCTATTTATTTTTTGATACCGGGAATCAAACTTACAACCTCGCTTCTGCCAGGCAGGCGCTTACGCCACTGAGCTGAATCCCCGGCCCTATTTTTTAAGACAGGGTCTCCCTGTGCTTCATCTCTAATTTTTAATGGTGAATACCTTAAGTTTCTTTTGGGGATAAAGGGACAGTTTTGTTTGATTGCTTGTGCTCTGTGGAGTGTGCTTGCTCCCACTGTCTTTTTGATCATTATTAATTAAAAACTGAAACTTAATCTCTTACTGTAACTCTGGAGGCCTTTTAACCAAAGTTGTTTTCTACTGAACTGAAATCTGCTTGCAGTCTATAACCAGTTCAGCTATCATATGTGCTAGTTCATTTATCATGTTAAGGTGTTTTATTGCAGGCATTTCCTTTGATACTTTCCCTGATTGAAAACCAACAAGATAGTGAATCACTTTCTTACTATCTAGAAAGAGATAGACATGAGATATGTGAGGCAGGAAACCTTAAAGTCAAGACTTTTGTTTCACTTATGATACAGGAATTGATTCTATATGGATATCTGTTAATAACTTTTTGTTTTTGTTAGAGTTGTTGCATTAACCTTAATTCTCCTTTCAAAATTGTATATAACAAAGAAAAAGAAAATATGTATTTGTTAGCTCAGTATTCATAGTTTCTCCCCTTAGTTTCAATGGGAGAATTCTCTTTCAATAACTGGGATACATATATTTAGATTTTACCTGTTGGGGTGCTGAGAGTGAAAGACACAGCAATAGTTTTTTAGTACTTATTTCTAAATTATTGTTTTTAGATTGCGATTCATTGGACTTTGAAAATTTTATTCATACTTGTTTGCAAGATATGAAGTTTTCTTTCTTTTTGGGAGAAAAGTTAATGTACATAATACAGATTGTTTCTGATGTTTAATTCTCTCCCCTTTCCACTTCTCTCTCTTTATCTAAATCACCTTTCCTCATTTTCATTCTTTTTGTTATTATTATTCTTAGCTCATGTTTATGACATATAGTGTTTACATTTGTTGTGGGTATTTGATACCTGCACATGGCATAACTTAATTGTTTTGGAATTTTTTTATTCCTCTGCTCCCATTTTCTTCATTTGCATGTATATTTAGGCAGTCTACATTGGGAGTCAATCCTTTTATTTATTTCTAGTGAGCATTACCAGCGTTAATAAGAGCTTTGTGCTTTAAATATTTTCCTTCGAAGAAGTGAAACAGCTTGATGGTATTTAGTACAATTGAAAAATCATGCAAAAACAGTGAGGATCATTTTAAACACCTTTACCCATCATAAAGGAATATAGCATATAATTATGCAAAAAAAACTAAGGGTGCAGGGGGTCAAATTCATATAGAAATTCATGAGCTTTTTGAATTGGTAGAACTTTTCTTAAAATATTTTTAGATCTGTTATTTTGCATACTTGTCAATAAGCTTTTTCATAGTGATGGTCATATT
This sequence comes from Dasyprocta punctata, assembly GCA_004363535.1. Classification (NCBI taxonomy): domain Eukaryota; kingdom Metazoa; phylum Chordata; class Mammalia; order Rodentia; family Dasyproctidae; genus Dasyprocta; species Dasyprocta punctata. The sequence goes on along the minus strand of RJWM01007168.1, from coordinate 9,271 downwards.
TGAGATACCTTTCTATTTTCCCCATAGTTTCTTAATAATTTTGCAATATTCTAAAGCACATTATCCAACTTTTGCCAGTACTGATCCACTCTAAAATATATCAGATGACTCATTAGTCTTTCATTTGTCTCTTATCAAATGTTCTCCAGTATTTTTTCGCCCTTTTGAAATGTAGTACATTCCAAGAAGATAGTCTTAAGGAATTCACTCATAGGTACATTTTGTCATAATGAATTAGTTTTTTCTTAGAGATAAAAGCTGTTTATTTAGAGATTTTGTGTATTTTAATAAAAATAGATAAAATTAAAATGTACAGTTTGGAAATAAATTTTTAACTCATGTCATAATAAAATAATGTACATGTTTTTCTTGCTTATTACCTAATCTTATATCTTTTATGTGAAATCAAAAGACTTGCAGGATTTAGAAGAAATTAAAAGTTTAGTAAATTGTGATTAACTACTGAACACTTATGATAAAAATTAAGCCAATATAAAATTTCTAGTTTTATTCCATTTCAGTATTGTCTTTCATTGCTCTTTACTTGTAATTCTAACAGATGCAATGTTGGCAAATTTGAATTTAATACGTTTATGTCCTTAGCCAACTTCTGGATAAATTTAAGAGAAATAGTTCAAAGTGAAACATTTTGGAAGAAATACTGTAAAGTCTGATCTCAGGAGTAAAAATCAACATCTGAAATTATTATAGCTTGCCTATAAATATACTCATATAGGATCTCAATAAATTAGAAGCTGACATCAAGTAAACCCTTCTAAAGATTTTCCTTTGCCAGAAAGTATAATTCATTTTAGAGGAACTCAAATAAATCACAAATTATATTGTTTGAGAGAATTTTAAAAATATACCCTCCTTCTGAACAAAATGTTAAACTTCAAACACAAAATTATCTTTAAAATATTATTTATTTGCTAATTCATTAATTTAATGAATATTTGGTATTTTCACTGTCCCAGTACTTTTTAAGCCAGAAGGTGTTAAATCAGTCAGAGATTTACCTTATCTCACAACCTTACATATGTTTAAGAAGTCTTTTCATACAAATAAATGAACAAAGAAGGAAAATATCTCGTCGCAAGCAATGCACATTGTTGAATTAAGGAAAGTAACCTACTAGTTAGCTATTTTGCCAGTGGTTCACTAGGAAAGGATTTTGTAGGGAGCTAATATTTAGCAGTAATTGGAATGTTGAAAACTTGGCATTAGGCAGACTAGGAGGAAAGGAGTCCAAAGAAGATGTCTTGACACATTGGGTTAGATTACAGATTACTTTCAATTTAGTCTGGCATTGATGAAGATAAAAATAGTAAAAATTGAGAGAAGTAACTATGTAGAAAGGTACAATAAATTCCCCTTTTCTTCCCCCAGTACTGAAAATCAAACTCACAACCTTGTGCTTGCCAGGCAGGCACTTATGCCACTGAGCTATCTCCCCAGTCCCAAAGACAGGAAATTCTTGAAAGAGTTAACACCGACCATTTCCCATGTTATTTTTCCATGGCAGACATTGTTAATCACAGAATTCCCTTTTTGGAAGTTATGATGTATTTCTGCATTTTTCTCAAGAACATAGTGTTTAAGGGTCATAAAGTAAAGTACATGTCTCTTAATGTTATTTGTATGCCAGGGCAAAACTGGAGCTTACACCTCTTTACTGGATGTCAGCTAATTCATCCTCCAACCTGAACACTGGTTCACAATCCCTGCTTCACATTAGAATTACTTTAGGGAGGTATTTTAAGAAGCTTCTGTGTCACAGCCATATAAATTAGAATCTGTACCTGCAGGGCTTAGGTAGCAATATTCCAAAAATTTCCTAGATTAATTTTAGCATTCAATCAAGGAATGACAACTCTTGCTCTGTTCTTTGTTTTGTGCTATTCTAGTTGCCCACTCAGTATATTATTAAAATAACAAAGCAAACAAAACTGAAACAAAACTTTAAGATAGCCATGCAATTATCATTAAGTAATAACCATCAGTCCTCAAAGCATAGCTTTTTATGTGTTTGCTGGTTTATTGACACATTGATAATAAAGTGCTTAGCCTGGCCTAGTGTCCTTTTCCCACTAGTATCTGTTAACATTTTAAATTTATGGACCAGGACTTTCCAACAACAGTATAATGTGACACACATGTATAATTTTACATCTTTTACCAACCACATTAAAAATTAAAAAATTTAAGTTGATTAAATAATGTATTGAACAATAGATCCAAAATACTATAATTTTAATGTGTTTATAGATAAATTATTTTACACTTTTTTTTTTTTGGTCTTAAAACTTGGCATGCATTTTACATTTCTGGTATCGATCACATGTCAAATGATCAATAGCCGTGTGGTGGCTACCAGATTGGACGGTGCTTTATAGAGTGGTAACTTTATTTTCATCTTAATCTCTGCTGCAGTGTACTGGCATACATTATATCACATGTGATGTAAAATTACTCTATAATTAATTTATTCCAAAATCACTTGTATTTGTAATTGTAGGAATTTTACTGGATGTAGGATTATCATTTTTTATGCAGGGCTTTGTGTCATTATATAATTCATGCTTTACAGAGCATTACTAGTCCTTATATGTTTGATTAATGTGCTAGTATAACATATATACACACATTTATTAGTTGTAAGTCAGTACATTGATTATACCTACAGATAAAGAAAGCCAATTCAAGCAACTCTCAGAGATCTCAATCAGCTCAGTGTGCAATTCTCAAAGAGCTGAAAAATTGATTTGTCTTATAGTATTCTAAAGGCTTTGGAAAACATAGGTGTTCACTAGAAATGCATCCTACTGTACCTTTAAAGATTCTCACTCTGCTCCTTAGGTATATTTTTGCTACATTAGCAGAACTTCAGGAGACTCTTAACTTTTGAGCCCCAAAACTCTTTTGTCTAGTGACAATAAAATATATAAAGTAGAATAGTCTATCAAATACCTCATCTTTGACTTTACTCAGTATTTAAGGGAAGAAAGAAAAGCAAATACTCAATTTTATGATGCAGTCTGTGCATTAGATTGTTTAGTTTTTTATATTTTTAACCAAGGATTGAAGTTGCGATTACAAAACAAATATACATAAAATATGTAAACAAGTAGAACAGTCTATTATAAGCGAAGAGGAAACTAGTTTATGTATATATGAACTTAATACGTTTATAATTCTAAATAATAAGTTAATTTCTTTAATGCTTTTATTTGTGTTGTTTTTTATTTGTGTCAATTAAAAAAATTTTACTTTAAACATTTTTTTTTGTCAGATTTGGGAGCTTTAATACAGATAAAAAAGGTTAAGGGAGTATCTCAGTTCTATAGATATGAAAGTATCCTGTACTGATTGGTCTACTGTTTAACTATCTTTGAGAAAATAATTCTCTCCCATTCATCATGGCAAATATTATACAGTCTTTAGTGATAAGACACTACTTTTGAGCTGGGCGTGGTGGCGCACGTCTTTAATCCTAGCACTCAGGAGGCTGAGGTAGGTAGAGCATTGTGAATTCCAGACCTGCTTGGGCTACAATGCATGCGCAAGGTCAGCCTGAGCTACATAATGTGACCCTGCTTTAAAAAACTAGGGCTAGGAGTTTGGCTCAGTGGCTTAAGTGCCTGTCTGGCAGGCATGAGGTTGTGAGTTCAATCCCTAGTGCCACAAAAAAAAAAAAAAAAAAAAAAAAAAAAAAAAAAAAAAAAAAAAAAAAAGACACTACATTTGTAGGGCACAAGTCAATATGTTAGATTACTTTCTAAACAAGTGAATTAAGTCCAGGACAAATATATTAGGGAAGAAAAAAAGGCCTTATTATTTAGTCAGAATTCAAAACATACAGCATTTAGTGATATCTGTCAGGAAAAAAAGTGTCATGATCCATGTAAAAATATGGAACATACATGAGACCTGCATGATGAAAACCATCTGACTGGAAATAGTAGATCACACATGCAATAACTTATGCTTAGAAAAAAAGTACATTATACTCATCCAAATAACTGTTTCCACACCTTTGTTCCAATACCAATGAAGTTATCTCAGGGGAATAATAGAAAAAAAAGACAGTTAAAATAAATTTTCAATTGATATTTCCTTAATATTTTACAATGAAATGTATTTTTATTTTAGTTTATTAGTACATATGTGTAGTACATAATGTTTACATTCCTTGTGGGAAGTTGGTTCATGTTCACAACACATCTGAAATCCTTTCAATTCCCTTTTCCTTGTCCCCCTCCCTCCTCATCCATCTCTTGATCACCTTCTTTTTTTTCTGTGACATGTTTGCAGTACATGTTTACATTCCTTGTGTGCAGTTTGTATATGTACATAACACTTCCCCCAAATTCTTGTTTTCATCTGTTATCCCTTTCGTCCCTCACCACTCCATCCATGTCTTGATCCCCACACTTAGCCTTAAGAAATGCTGTCTGGGAGGATGCATTTAAGAATAGGCAAAGAGAAAAGTTTATTCATTTTACCTACATCTTTACAGAGGGACATATCTTCAGGCTGGTAATTGCTCCATAAGGCAAAAAGAGGCACATTAAAAATGAGCAGGTTCCTTTGAAAAATCTGAAACAGTATAATTTGTTGAAGCAAACACAAAAGGGCAGCTAATACTAATTATATACCAGATAAATTTGTTTAATATTCATTTAAAACTCTAATACACCAAAAGAAAATTGCAAATAGGTTCTATTTTGTGTCTTTAGAATTTTAGACGAAGAATGTATCCTGTCTGCTTTTCAAAGCTTTGTTCCTCTGCCTTTGGGACTAAATCATAAAGTTCAACCAGCAAAGCTTTGTTTCCCAAAGGACACAGCAGGCATTGATAGTGTACTGTAGCTGTAATTCTATAGTGACACCAGATTGGCGACTGATAGAAATCTCTTGGGTGAAAGTGACAAAGCTGTAATATTTCCACAATGGACTGACTGATGTCTTTGGAAGGTCTGTTTGATTTCAAAGGACATTTTCTATTTTTCTGTGAAGATGAAAGTAGATGAGACCTTTGTGATGAAAACCATCTGACTGCATAATAAGAATTGCAATAAATAAAATTATACTGTTTCATTTCTGAGCTATTTATTGCTTGAAGCTGATTAAGAATATTTCAAAGTGTAGATCAAGTGCTATTTATTTTTGATACAAAATGGATATGAGGTTATCTTTATTTCTATCTGATTAATAGAGAATAAATTATTTAAAAAATAGAATGTGTTGGCAAGTCCTGTGAGTAGTGAGGAGCTCATGGAGTTTTATGAGATGATATATTTATCATTTATAGTTAAATTAATAAATGTTTAAGTCAATTATCACATGAAGTGTTTTTGTTTAGCTCAAGGTTGAAACAAAGCATGTAACACTTACAATTTTTTTCTGCTTAGCTATGTTAGTTTTACTTTATGGTGGATAGTAGCTAAAATCTTGGAGACTTTAGTAAGCTAGGAAACTATGCCAAGAACTCCATTAATTTAATTAAAAGCTTTTTTTTAAAATTGAAGTTTCAGTTGTATATACTATTTTCTGTCATATTTAACCAGCAAAGAATGATAAGCATTTTTAGAACTGTTACATTCATAATTGCTTTGAACTTCTAAAAATGAGACAATTGTTTTTAGTTCATATTCTTTAAATGAGTGGTCAATACCTACTGAAAAGCAACTACTAAGAGTCATTTATTAAAGCTTAATTTAAAGGCTCACTATTTGAAAAAATATACAAACAATATTGACATGCGTTATGTTTAGAATATATTTATATAATATACTTTGGTTTTTTAAAAAATACCAGCTATAATATTTTTAAATACCAAATTATTATTTCTTTTTAGTTACTTAGGATAGTAAAATCTTTTACTTCTTTATTTTATAATAAATTTAAGAATACAATTTCAAAATTGTCTGGGCTTTTAATGATCAAATTCAACATGCTACATTTATTGCTAAATAGGTTTTAAATAATGTTCATTTGGCTTCTAGTTTTGTTCAGAAGTTTAAAAATACAACTGTTTGCCATACAGATTCCTCTGAAAATATAAAGTGTAGTGCAAAATGGTTTTGATTTAGTAATTTTATTTGTAATAAGAGACAAGGTCTACAACTGCAGCAGAGGTGATTTTTAAAGTTTTAATAGATGACGCGAATTTTTTTAGACTCTAGTTATGTTCTTACCAATTATTACTGCATTCATGAACGCAGTAGTTCCTCTCCAGGACTAGTACCTCACACTAAAAGGTATTTGGAAATGTGAGCAGAACTTTCATTCATGTCAGTGCACTGGGGAGCACTCTGGCGTTAGATGGAAAGGGGCAAACATGCTGATAATGAGACAGTGCTCCAGAAACTATTAGGTAATAGCGGACTATCTGGACTTCTCACAGTCCTGCACTGTGCTAGTTATCTATCGTTGCAACAAAAAATTGCTGCAAACTTAGTAGCTTTAAACCACACATGCTTATTACCTTCTATACCTTAAAGTTATGTGGAAGTCCAACAGAGGCCTCAGTTATTTAAAGTTAAGGTGAGAGCATGGCTGCATTCTTTAGAGAATATAAGGGGGAGACTGTGTCCTCTTGGTGTTTCCTTGCTTCTAGAAGGGATTTATGTTCCTTGGCCCCGTTCCTCCCTTTTCAAAGATAGATGCATTGTATCTCCCCAGATGTTGTACAGTCTTCTTACTCACAGACCAGAACTGAGAAAGATGTTTCTTTTTTTATTATTATTATTTTAAAATGAAAGAAGAATACAAAAGATGATATAGAATTTCAAAACAAGTATTAGGAGATTAGCAATGCATATTACCTTCAAAGTAGTTGCTCAGTTCACATTGTCTTCCTAGTGTAAAAATGGTTCATATTTTTTTCATTTTATTTTTATTTATTTATTCTTTTTTTTTTTTTTTTGTACTGGAAATTGAACCTTAAGAATCCCTGTAATCTGAATCTACTCACCTGTTCATTTCAGTTACTATTCTTATCTCAATGACCTTAATATAATCAAATTTTCGAAGTGTGTTTTGCATGTAAACAAGTAGATTCTCAGGTTTCAGGGATTAAGACATAGCAAGCGACTGGGGGAGGTTCACCAGTTACATGCACCCTCAAGAATTCTCTCATTTGTTCAGTGACATTGCTTGGGAGCATCCAGAAAAACTGATGACTTTTAATTTTTATCATTTGCGTTTGATGACACTTAAACAGTGTTCAGGATTTGCCCCACTACTTGTGTTGTTTTGTTTTGTTTTGTTTTGTTTTGTTTTTGTACTTTCTACTGGAAAGAAACTGAGGGGAAGCACTGAATGATGAATAAAGATGATTTGAGGGATGGATGTAAAAGCCAGTGATAAGATATAGATCTAGATATCTAAATCTATAAACCTACAATATATAAATTACATGTTTCAATCTGTTGAGATTCAAAAGATTTACGGTTTAATATAAAATTGATTCTTCTTTTCTAGAATATCAGAGGATTAAAATGTGCCCATGTAAACAGTCATTAATTGTTTACTATAGGTAGATATTTTAGAGGAATGATGGAAGTTATGCATGTATATAATTATAATGAAAATTGACATTTTACATAAAAGCTGTCTTCTGTAGGGCTTATAAAAACATCAAAAAATAATGGTCAATTTTTCTGTTTTACAAGTTCATAATAAGCTGTTTTATAAGTTTGTAATAAAGTTTGTCTAATATTAACACATATTAGTTAGAGATGAAGCCAAATTTGGTACTATATTTCTATAATCTGTTCTTTGATAATTTTGCCAGAATAGGATTTTTGTAAAGATTTATTTACATTGTCAATTACTGCATAGATGATATTAGAGTTCTTGAATTACATATTTGAATAACTATACCAGTTTATTATTGTATCTTGACTACTTAATTATATCTTAGAATAGTCTATGATTTAATTCAATGCTGAGTAATTCAGTGAGTTAAATCTTTAGATTTAGTATTTTTAAAATATGAAAATATAATTAGCTTTATAAAACTGATTCCAGGGTTATATTGCTGAGGAAGTCAGAAATAGCTAAATTAATCCTTTGGGGATGATATTGCCTTGATCAGCTTTTAGCTGATGACCATAAGGAGAGGAGGAACAGAAATTCTCCTTGGAGATTTCCTTTGTCTCTGATATTCTATCTTCTTCATATTTGAATTTTTAAACTAAAATCTTCCTGTGTATCAGTCACTTTATAAATTATTGTAATACACATTTAATAGTGGTCAATGTGAAATCTTGAAATTTTATTAATGTAGTGAGTATTCATTGTAGCTGCAGTACATTTTTTGGGACTTTGAAACAAGAATTAGAAAATGCAAATGTTCAAAAAGGGTTTCTCCTATTTTCATATTCATATTCAGTGACCAAAAGATCTTTTATTTGAAATAATTTCTACTTATTTTATTGGTAGAAAAGAAAAATGTTAAGTAGAAAAAGGTAGTTCAGTTAAGTAGAATTAAAATAATTGGGTTTATTGTTCACACATGTGAATTTGATTTATTTCACTTATGAGCATGGTCTCAAGTTGCATCCATTTGCCTATAAAAGTCTCAAGTTTATCCTCCTTTATGACTATGTAGTACTCCATTATGTAAAAATACCATATCTTTTTTATCCACACCTCAGTTGATGGGCATTTGTATTGTTTCCAAGATTTAGCTATTACAAATTGTTCTGCTGTAAACATGGGTGCACAGGTATCACTCTAGTGTGATGCTTTTAATTCTTCTGGGAAGACACCTGGAAGGGGAATAACTGGGTGGAATGGGACATCTATTCCTAGTTTCTTGAGGAATCTCCACCCTGATTTCCACAGTGGTTGTACCTGTCTACACTCCCACCAACAGTGGAGAAATGTTCCTTTCTCCCCACAGCCTCTCAAGCATCTGTTATTGGTTGATTTCTTGATGATAACCATTCTTTTTGGGTAAGATAGAATCTCACTGTTGTTTTAATTTGCATCTCTCAAATGACCAGTGATGTTGAACATTTTTTCATATATTTATTTGGCATTTGTATTTCTTCATCTGAGAAGATTTAGATGCCTATTTTTTGATTGGATCTTTGAATTTGGGGATTCTGATTTCTTTCAATTCTTTATACATTCTAGATAGAAGTCCTTTGTCTGAGAGAAAATTGGCTAAAATTTTTTCCAACTCTGTGGGTTTTCTTTTCACTGTTGTTGATTTTTTTTTTTTTTTTTTTTTTTTTTTTTTTTTTTTTTTTTTTTT